>JAVSCE010008915.1:0-26938 GCA_032199065.1 Smutsia gigantea
ACACAAAGCAATCGAAGAAATAGAAATAAATACTAGAATAATGTATGACTTTCTTCCTTTTAAACTAATACAAATTAGAAAATACACGTGTCCCAAACTTGATAAACATTGTGGGATAAACATTGTAAGAATATCATAGAGCTTAGATAGTAATTCATTTTTAGATGGGGATATAATATACTACTTTTTCCAATGTTTCTTGCATTTATATCTGTAATCCTAAGCTGCATGCTGTGCTATTTTTACTAATCCCACTGGAAGTTCCTTGTGGTGTTTCAGGCAGAATGTAGCATTCTGAACATTATAAAACAAATTTATGCCAAATATATAGAAAAATATATCCATGTTTCACAAAAATTTTAAAAATGATGATACAAATATTGATTAAATACTTTATCTCCTAAGGAAATCAGGTCTGTCTTTTAAATAGTATAACTAGTTTTTATGTAGGATACATCCATCAGTATAGAGCTACCTGAAAAGAATGCTTGCATATTGAATCTATATTGCTATTGCTTTTCACCAAAAATTATATTATGCATATCTGGAAATAAGGTTAACTGTAAGACATGATAAAACCACACTTCAGAATAGAGAAAACTTCATTAATTTACAGAAATTTTATCTTAATATAAATAATACAATTAATAATAACAGTGGGCACAAAATATAATTTTCAAAAATATGGTATATCCGTACAATGGAATAGTATATAGTGACAAAAATAAATGAGCTATCAAGCCTCAAAAAGACATGGAGGAATTTTAAATGCATATTACCCAATGAAAGAAGCCAATTGAAAAGGCTACATACTATATGATATCAGCCATATGAAATTCTGAAAAAATGAAAAACTGTGGAGACAAGAAAAGATGAGTGGTTGTCAGGACATGGGGGATGGAAGGAGAAATAAATAAGTGGAGCACAGAGGACTTTCATGACCGTGAAATTATTATTTTTTATAATACAGTAATGATGTCATTATATCAGTATATGCTTGTCAAAACCCAAAGAATATACAACACAAAATTAATCTAATGTAAACTATGCAATTTAGTTAATAGTAATGTATCAATATTGGCTTATAAATATTAACAAATATACCACATTAAGGAGAGTTATTAATATTTGGTGGGTGAAGGGGTATATTAGAACTCTGTAAATTTTTGCTCATATGTTTTCTGCTTACCTAAAACTTCTCAAAAAATAAAGTATACTAGTTAAAAGATAATAATCTTTGAGATACAAAATGATAGAAAAAGTTACCTGAGCTGATGATGTTGCTGGAAAAGGGAGATACAAGAGCTGAAGTATGGCACTCCAGGGACTCAATTTCTAAATCAAAAAGAATGCCGTTGCAATGATTAATTTTATTTGTGTATTAGTAACAAAGCAATACCATAATAAATAGTACATTTTAAAATGAATACTTATCACAGGGATAGTAGTACAGCATGGAGAATATAGTCATTAATTTCATAACATCTTCCTATTTTGACAGTTAGTAGCTGTACGAGTGGGGGTGGGGATTTAATAATATGGGTAACTTTTGAACCACTGTGTTGTATACTCAAAACTAATATGAGATTGTATATCAATAATACTTTAATTTAAAAATTTTAAAAATGTGTATATATCATCTAACATCTCTCTGTATGCATATTGATAGCAGTCTAAAGTAGATAGTGTATTTCTACTGTTAGGATTCTTTATATGCTGGAGATAATTATGGTTTTGCTTTTAAAAATTAATTAACTGCCCATATGCTTATAAATTTACCCTCAATCACAGAGGCAAACTTAAATCCATTAGTATTTTATCAAACTTGCATATTTTTTGGAGGTTTCCCAATAGATTAAAGTCTCAAATTAGTCTTCAACATAAATGTTCATTTTTAGTCAATGAAATAGAAATTTAAAACATCCCCAAATCCTCATTTGTCCTCTTGAACTTGCCCTTTCATTTTTTCCTCAGACTTCAATTCTTACTTTGTAACCAAAAAAGTGCAATATATGTTATACTTCAAGATAAGTGACAGAATTAAACTAATATGCTCTGGATCCTTTCCCAGCTCCTTTCAAACTTCTTTAAAATTCCTACTACTATGGTCCCTAATTTCACACAGGGTTGGTGAAAGGTCTGAACTTATGCATTAAACATGACACAAAACACAAGGAATGTGAAGGTTATTGTGTCTTCAGTCATTATCCCATTATCCCATATCTCCTACCAAAAAACAAAGTTCTGTATTTTACCCTGTCATATTGCAACATTATGGCTTAGAAATCATGAAATGGAATTATATCTGATAATTCTTTGCAAAAATATCTGTTCCAATGTGATGCATTATGACTCCAATGTCAGCAGCCTTCAGAGCAATGGTACCATTTACTCTTTCATCATGGATATGACTGAGCAGTTCTTTGCAGAGATTCTGTAATTTTCACTTTTAAATACAAAGCACTGGGTTTGTTTTATAAAGTACTCCAAATGTTGGTACAAAATTTTACCTTTAAGCCTTGCTGAACTCACTAGTTTTTATAATTTTCATCAGGGTCCTTAGAATTCTGTGTATAGTAACATATCATCTGAAAATACATTTTTATCTCTTCTTTTCTAGTATTTCCACAATGGAATTTATTTCAATTTTTGTTCTGTTACACTGATGACAACCTCCAGTACAATGTTGAACAGAAATCATGGGAGCAGAATACATTTGTCTTCTTACTTAGCCTTGGAGGAGAATACAGTCTTTCACCATTAAGTATGATGTTCACTGAACAGTTTTCATAGATGACTTTTATTAGGTTGAGGATTTCCTTTCAATTCCTAATCCTTTTTGTTATGAAGGATTGTTGAATTTTGTGAAAATTTTTTCTCTATTGAGGAGTTGTTATCCATTATTATATTGACACAACATGTTACAATACAAATTTAAGTGTTAAAATAAACTATACACTGTGGAGATAAATGCCACTTGGTAATGGTATGTCATTCTTTTTTATATGTGGATGGATTTAGTTTGCTAGTATTTTTGAGTGTTTTTATATCTATATTCATCATCTTGTGAAGTCCTTGGATTTATTATAAAGGTAATACAGGCCTTATAAAATGAAATGGGATGTATTTACTCCTATTTTTTTGTAGAGTTTGTCAAAATTGGTATTAATTATTCTTTAAAAGCTTGGTTGAATTAACTAGTGAAGGCACCTGTGTTTGGACTTTCCTTTGTGAGAAAAGTTTTTATTACTAACACAATCTATTTACTTCTTATAGGTCTATTGAGGTTTGCTGTCTTCTTGAATCAGTTTTTTGTAGTTTATATCTTTTAGGAATTGGGCCATTTCATCTAGGATTTCTAATTTGTATGCAATTATTCACAATATTACACTATAACAATTTTTATTTCTTGAGGGTGGTAGTAATGTCCTCTATTTTATTTCTAAATTTAGCAATTTTGAGTCATCTTTCTTTTTTTCTTGTTCTATCTAAAGACTTGTCAGTTTTGTTAATCTTTTCACAGAAAAACGATTGGTTTCATTTAATTCCTCTATATTTTTTCCACTCTCTATTTCATTAATTTTAGATCTTTTATCATTTCCATCCTTCCTCTTTGTTTAAATTTGGTTTGCTCTTCTTTTGCCTAGTGTCTTAAGGTGGAAAGTTAGGTTGCTGGTTAGGGAAGTTTCTTCTTTTTCAATACAAGTTTCTGCAGCTTTAAATTACTCCCTAAGCAATGCCTTAGCTGCATCACACAAGTTTTGGTGTACTATGTTTACATTTTAATTCATCTTACTGTACTTTCTATTGTTCATTGAAATTTCTCCTTTTTTTATGATGTTAAACATACATAATATGAATTTACCATTTTATTAATTTTTGAGTGTATAGTTCAGTGGCATCATATACATTCATATTTTTATGCAACCATCAATGTCATACATCTCCAGAACTTGTTCATCTTGACACACTGAAGTCCATACACATTAAGCACAATCCCTGGCAGCTACCACTCTAATATCTGTCTTGGTAATTTTGACTACTCTAGATGTATAATGTAGTGATATAATATATGTCCTTTGTGCCTGATTTATTCCGCTTAATATAGTCTTCAAGGTTCACACAAATAGTAGCATGTGTCAGAATTTCACTTATTTTTAAGGCTGAATAATAGGCTGTTGTATGTACATACCACATTTTATTTATTTACTCATTCATTCAGTGATAGGCATTTGGGTTATTTCCATTTTTGGCTACTGTGAATGATTGGTGCACAAATACCTGTTATAATCCCTGTTTTCAATTATTTTGGGTATATATCCAGATGTGGAATTTCTGATCATAAGGCAGGTCTATTCTTAATTATTTGAAGAACTTTCATGTAGTTATCCACAATGACTGCAAGATCTTACATTCCCACCAACAATTTATAAAGATTCCAGTTTCTTCACATCCTCACAAATATTTATCATTTTTTCTTTTTTGATAACAGCCATCCTAATCAATATGAAATGCTCTTTTATTGTAGTTTTGACATGTATTTCCTAATTATTAGTGTTGTTGAGCATCTTTTTATGTACTTATTGTCCTTGTGTGTATCTTCTTTGGCGAAATGTCTTGTCAAGTCATTAGCTCATTTTTAATTGTGGTTTTTGTGGTGGTGAGTTGCAGGACTTTGTTATTTATTATGGATATTAATCCATTATTATATGTACAATTTGCAAATATTTTTCCCACTATGTAGGCTGACTTTTCAATCTGTTGATATTTTTTCATAATGCATATTTTCTACTTAATACTTCAATTTATAAATCCAAAATATCTATTTTATCTTTTGTGTTATTTCCTTTTAGTGTCATATCCAAAAATATCATTTTCCAAATACTTCTTTAAACAACTGCTGTATGTTTTATTCTAAGAGTTTAATAATTATAGCTCTTATGTTTATGTATTCAATCCATGGTTGTTTTTTTACCATTCTAACCATATTTTTTCATATTTTTATTGAACTATAGTTGATATACAGTATTATATGAGTTTCAAGTATATAACATAGAGGTTCAATAGTTATATACTTCATTAAATCCACCCCAAATAGTGTAGTTACTGTCTGTCAAAATAGAAAGAATTTCAGAACTACTGACTATATTCTCTGTGCTGTACTTTCATCCAAGAGACTAATTTATACTATGATTGAGATTTTGTGTCTGTTTATCCCCTTCACCTACTTCAGTCACCCACCACAACCCTTCACTGATGGTAACCAGTTGTTATCTTATCTATGGATCTACTTCTATTTTGTTTATTTTGTTTCCTTTGTTTTAGATTCCACATATAACTAACAGCATCTGGTATTTTTCTTATTCTGATTGGCTTATTTCATTTAGCATAATACCCACCCTGTCTGTCAATGTTGTAGCAAATGGAAGGATTTCTTTCTTTATAATGTCTGAATAATATTCCACTGTGTATATGTACCACACCTTCTTTATCAAATTCATCTATTGATAGACAGGTTACTTCCATATATTGGCTATTGTAAATAATGCAGCAGTAAACATAGGGGTGCATATATCTTTCCAAGTCAGATTATTTTTTCCCTTTGGGTAAATTCCCAGAAGTGGAGTTACTGGGTAGTATGATATATTTACTTTTGGTTTTTTGAGGAACATCCATACTACTTTCCATAGTTGCTGCACCAATTTATTTTCCCAGCAACAGTGCACAGATGTTGCCTTTTTTCTACACCCTTGTCATCACTTGTTATTTCTTATCTTTTTAATATTAACCACAGTGAATGGTGTCAGTTAACACCTGATTGTGGTTTTGATTTGCATTGATTGCCCTGATGAAAAGTGATGTGGTGCATCTTTTCATGTGTATGTTGGCCATCTATATTCCTTTCTTGGAACAATGTTCAGATCCTCTTCCCTTTCTTTAATCAGTTCTTTGTGTTTTTGGTGTTGAGTCATATGTGTTCTTTATATATGTTGGATGTTAATCTCTTATTGGGTATATAATTTACAACTATGTTTCCCCACACTATAGGTTACCTTTTTGTTTTGTCAATGGTCCCTCGATGTACAGAAGATTTAATTTGATGTAGTACCACTTGTTTATTTTTTTGTCCTTAGCCAGGTAGACATCCTGAAAAATACCACTCATGCTTATGTTCAAGAGATTTTTGCCTATGCTTGCTTCTATGAGTTTTATGGTTTCATGGTTTATATTTAGGTCTTTAATCCATTTTCAGATTACTTTTGTGTATGGAGTTCGTAATCCAGTTTCATTCTCCTGTATGTAGCTGTCCAGTTTTTTCAACATCATTTATTGAAGAGACTGTCTTTTTCCCATTGCACAGTTTTGCCTCCTTTGTCATATATTTACCATATATGTGTGGTTCATTTCTGGGCTCTCTGTTCTGTTTCACTGATCTATGGATCTGTTCTTGTGCAAGTACCATACTGTTTTAATCACTGAAGATTTGTGGTATAGCTTGAAGTCAGGGAGCATAATATCCCCAGCTTTGTCCTTTTTTCTCAGGGTTGCCTTTGATATTTGGAATCTTTTCAGCTTCCTTATAAATTTTAGAATTATTTGTTCTAATTCACTGAAAAATGTCACTGGTATTTTGATAGATTGAATCTGTAGATTGCTTTGGGCAGGATGGCCATTTTACAATATTAATTCTTCTTATTCATGATCATGGGATAGATTTCCACTGACTTGGGTCTTCTTTAATTATTTTCATCAGTGTCTTATAGTTTGGAGAATACAGGTCTTTCACCTTGTTGGTTAGGTTTATTCCTGGGTATTTTATGCTTTTTGATGCAATTATAATGGAATTCTTTCCCTGATTTCTCTTTCTCCTAGATTACCATTAGTGTATAGGAATGCAACAAATTTCTGTGCATTAATTCTGTATTCTGCAACTTTGCTGAATCCAGTTATTAGTTCTAATACTATTTGTTGGAGTCTTTAGGGTTTTCTATAAATAGTATCATCATCTGCAAATAGTGACAATTTTACTTCTTCCTTAATAATTTGGATGACTGTATCTCTTGCTGCTCTCTGATTGCCATGGCTAGGACCTCCAGTACTATGTTGAATAAAAATGATGAGAGTGGGCATCCTTGTCTTCTTCCTAATCTTATATAAAAAGCTTTCAGCTTCTCACTATTGAGTATGGTGTTAGCTGTGAGTTTCCCATATATGGCCTTTATTTTGTTGAGGTATATTCCCTTAATACCCATCTTTTGGGGCGTTTTTATCATGAATATATGTTGAACTTTGTAAAATGCTTTTTCATCTATGAAATGATAATATGGTTTTTATTCCTTTTTTTGTTAATGTGGTGTATGATATTGATTGATTCAAAAATATTGTACCATCCTTTCAAACCTGGAATAAATCCCACTTGGTCATTATGGATGATACTTTTCATGTATTCTTGAATTTGGTTTGTTAATATTTTTTGAGGATTTTTACATCTATGTCATCAGGGATATTGGTCTGTAATTTATTCTTTTGTAGTATCTTTGGTTTTTAGCATTTGGATGATGATGATATGATAGAATGAAGAAGTATTTTGAAATATTCCCTTCTCCTTTATTTTTTGGAATACTTTAAGGATGGGTTGGGTGTTACCACTTCTTTAAAGGTTTGGTGGAATTCAGCCCTGAAGCCATCAGGTCCTGGAATTTGTTCATTGGGAGTTTTTTGATTACCGATTGAGTTTGTTACTGGTAATTGTCTGTTGAGATTTTATTTCTTCCTGGGTCAGCCTTGGAAGGTTGTGCATATCAAGGAATTTTTCCATTTCTTCCAGGTTGTCCAGTCCATTTTCTTATAATTCATTGTATGTCTGTGGTGTCAGTTGTAACTTTATTTTCATTTCTGATTTTATTTGTGTAGTATTTTTTTCCTCATAAATCTATCAAAGGTTAGTCCATATTATTTATCTTCTCAAAGAACCAGCTCTTGGTTTCATTGATATTTTTCTATTGTTTTATTACTCTCTATTTTATTTGTTTCTGCTCTACTCTTTATTATGTCTCTTTAACAATTTTGAGTTACATTTGTTTTAGTTTTCTATTTTCTTTAGTTGTGAGTTTAGACTGCTTATTTGGGATTGTTCTTGTTTCTTGAGGTATTCTGTATTGCTGTGTACTTCCCTCTTTGAACTGCTTTTGTGGCTTCCAACATATTTTGAACTTTTTTGTTTCTGTTTTCATTTGTCTCCAATCATTGTTTTATTTCCTTTATTATTTGTTTATTGATCAATTTCTCATTTAGAAGCATGTAGTTTAACCACCACGTGTGTGTGTGTTTCCTGTTTCCTTCATGCAATTGATTTCTTATAACACATGTCCAGTAAAGCAGCTGTCTTGAACACTCTCAATCACCTGCCACAGGCCACAGGCTGCAAAGAGATGCTCTAGGCACCTCTTGGTCATTTGCTGATCTGCATAACAGGCAGTTTTCCTCGATGTGGGAACTGTATGGAGCACCATGTTTTTCATTCCCATGCTGAAAACTCCTCATCAGGGCCCTGGGGTTTCCATGTTATAGATGATATTTTTCATGTCCAACTCCTGTAACACCTGATGCAGCTCTGTATACATTTCCAGTTAATGATTAAGTATGGTAAATCATCCTGATTTGGCCAAACTTCCCTGAGGGCTGCTGTCTGCCAATTCAGAAGTGCATGATTCCCTGGGGTGTGATGGCAATTTTGCAACTGCTGCTTGAGGGAGGGGTAAGTTGTCAGGGAGGACAGTTTACCCATTTTGGAACCTGATATAATGTTTTCCACCCTCATATCCCAACAATGCAAAAGCCATGTAAGCATAGGTTCTGATAGCTTCTGCCAAAACCAGATGCTCAAATCTACCAGCTAATCCTGGTTGTTATGTTTTTATTTTTTTAATTACAACTGGGTCATCCTTTAATATGGGAAGGGCTGGTGCCTCAGGCAGTGGCCTCAGCAACATTTCAGCTCTTGGCCACTCACCCTTATCCTCCCCTGATGTCTCCTCTGTCATCTCCAGGACTGAAGGCACTGCTACTTCCTCCTCCTTCCACTCCCTGATGGCCTCCTGCAATGCATATTATCTTGCTGCCTCCTTCCTTGCCACTAGTGTGTCTTTCAGCAGCACAATCTCAGTTCTCAATAGCTGTTTCTCTTTCTTAAGAGTATCCCATAATTCTTCACCCAGCTCATCCTAGTGACATCAAAGTCCATCTCTCTCCTTAGTTGTAACCCTTTCCAATATCTCAAGAAACAACACCCCAAAATTCCGGCTGTCTCATGGCCATTCAGAGCCCCTAAGCAGTTCCCTGTCTCATGGAGGGTTAATTCCACATATTCTGGTGTCAACACACTTCCAAAATTCTGGGGAGAGGCCCACTCACCTAGGAGGCATTTTGTGGTAGACCAATTCCCCATTAGGGGCTCCCCAAGTGGAAGCCTATGATATTGAGGTGGTTCCCTGGTGAAACCACACCATCCAAAGGGGGTTCACTACTATACCCAATGGGGTTTCTGGGTATCTCCCCACCATCTCTAGTGGCATCCCACCCAAGAATTGCATCCATGAAGACAGATTTCAGTTTCAGAAGTCCTACTTTCTACTGCCAGATATAACTCGAGTGAGATACTGTGTTCCCAGCACCAGGCAAATTAACCTATGAAGCCAAAATCAGTCAAGGGGAAAAAAACCTATATTTGTAGGCCCAGATCCATTGTCAATCTCTCTCTGGCCATGGCTTTCATTTGCCTTTTCCTCTCCTGTTTCTGCTGGAGAGACCAATCCTCTTGTGTCCTGGTGTGTGATCATCTCTCCACCAGCCACTTATAAACACCTGTTGATATGGAGATGGACAAAGGTCAGGCAAGAGATTCTGGAAATATTGCAACTTTACCCAAATGCCAAATAGAACACCCCAGATAAAGCAGCTTATATGCTTCATATGCAAGACATGTGGGACTGGGGTACTTGAGTAGACTGTGTGAAGTGGTTACATCTCCTTCACCTGAATGTATTATTGGGATGTATATTATGTCTGATTAGGCACTTCTCCCTCTACCTAAAGCTGTAAAACATAAGGCATGTAAACCTGCCCTCAGTCAACTTTTAATTGGGCATGCTAAATGGGAACCACTAGAACTGCCCACGCCTACACAAGTGGTTAACTTAAAGCAATATGGAATACTTGGTGGACAAAAAGAGATCACAACTTTAATTAGTGACATGTTAGAAGCTGAAGTGCTGTTGCTAGTACCCATGAATTTGCTGTACAATAGTCCTGTGTGGCCTGTGAAAAAATCAGATGGCTCATAGAGACTAACAGTAGACTATCCAAACTTAAATAAAGTTGTACTGTTCATAGCCTCAGCAGTTCCAGACATGGTCTCAACCATACAGAAAATACAGCAGGCTAAAGGAGACTGGTACTCAGTGATTGACCTAATGAATGCTTTCTTCTCCATTTCAATCTCTGAAAAGAGCCAACCCCAGTTTGCCTTCACTTGGGAAGGATCCCAATTTACATTTACTGGGCGGACACAGCGTTATCTGAACTCACCAGCTTATTGTCACAACTTAGTAGGGATTTGAACTTGATGCAGGTCTTGAGTGTTATAATACACGATATTAATGACATTATGATAATATCAGAAACAAAAGAGCAGGCTAAAGCTGATTTCAATATGATAGTGACACACATAACCAACCTGGGCTGGTTAATAAACCTAGCAAAGGTCCAAGCACTTGCTCAGTGAAATTCCTAGGAATAATGTGGGCAGAAGCCACCCGAGATATTCCACATGTGACTAAAAATAAACTGTTGTCACTACCCACTCCTAAAACCAAACAAGAAGCCCAGTGTTTAGTTTAATTAGATTTTGGATAATACATATTCCACACATGAGAATAGTGCTATCTCCCTTCTGTAAGACTACATGGAAGAAAGCTGTATTTGGGTGGGGACCTGAACAGAAGCAAGCCATGTCTGCTTGACCAAAGGCAATTGTGTTCTTGGCACCTTTAGGCCTTTATGACCCAACTCAGATATGATTTTGAAACTGTCTGCAACCCACACCCATGCAAACTGGATCTTATGGCAAAAGCCCCTGAGCGCTTTCTCCCAGCAGTGACCATAAAGATTTTATAACAGAAAATTACCAGATGCTGCTGCCCAGTACACATCATTTGAGAGACAATTATTATGATTTTACTGGACATTAATTGAGACTGCCTCAGTGACTGAAAGAAATAAAGTAATCTTGAAACCTGAGATATCCATAATGTTTTGAGTGATGTCAGAAAAACACTCATAAAAGTCATGGCCCAGAAGAGTTCCATAATAAAACAGAAATAGTTCATACAAGAGCAGGCTGCCAAGGCAATGCAAGGAGGCCTACACCATTTCCATGAGCATGTAGGCTCTTTTCCTTTAGAACTGACATTAGAGTTACCTGATGAGTTGCCATAACCAATTGTTACATGGGCAGTGCCCTATGAACTGATCTCAGATAAACAGAAAAGAGCTGCTTTGTTTACAGATAGCAGTTCCAAGATGAATAGACAATATCCTGTTTAAAAAGCTGCTGCATTAATACCAGCAGATGACAAGACTCTAGTTGAAGAACGTAAGAACAAATCAGCTCAGTGAGCTGAATTGCATGCTGTTTTTCTAGCAGTGATAAAAGAATTTAACAATGATCAAAGCCCACCTGCATTTAAATTTTTACTGACTTGTGGGCTGTATAGACAATAGCCTAGCTGTATAGTCAAGTAAACAGGCAATAAAAAAATTGGACTATTAAAAGAATGCGCATGTGTGGTGAAGCCCCGTAAAAATCACTCTGAAAATTTAAGGAGAGCATTAAAATAAGACATATCAATGCCCATCATAAGCACCCCCTTCAAGGATCACAAGGTGATTGGAACCATAAAGTAGACCTGTTAGTGCATTCCCTTGAGGTGGCCACCTGAGTCCATGAAACGAGTAGACATGGAAGAGCTGCATCAATGCAGAGATGAGCTCAATCTAGATGTATTTCTCTTGCACTCTGTGAGGTACAAAATGCCAACAAGAACTAGTGTGTCAGCAAGAGAGACATAGACTGCAGCTGGCTTTGGAGGAAATTCCCCATGGGGAAGGCCTCACACATAACAAGCATGTATATTACATTAAACCAGTGCCACTACTCCTGGGGGCTATAAATGAGTTCTAACTAAAATAGACCCTTATTCTAGACTGGGTTTTGCATACTCCCTGGTAAGTGCAAATGCTCAAAATACCATTAAAGAGTTGGAACTGAAGATACTGTACCAATTTACCACTAAGTTACATCTCTTCAGACCAAGACACACACTTCACAGCCCATGGTGTCCAAAGTGGGACAAGAGACATCACATCAGATAGATGTACCTTGCTGCATATCATCCTCAGAGCAATAGTTCAATAAAAATCTGGAATGGGCAGCTGAAACATTTGCTGTCTAAAATGGGAGGAGATAAAGGCATGAAGGGCTGGCTACATGCCTTCAAGAGTGTGTGCCCACACTTAACATGGGGAGAGCTAAGGGAGAGTCCCCACTAGATAGATCCCTCCACTCTTCTAGAAGATCTAGAGAAGAGGGTGTTGGGGGGAATTCTAGTGTGATTATACAGCTCTTCCCCACATAACTGCAACTTTCTTTTTTCCTACCCAATGCAGTGGTCCCAGGACCAGGGCTGCATCTGTGGGTGCCAGAAGCAGGGAAGATTACTAAGCAAGAAACAGTAACCTTACCCTTAAATATTTATGTCAGAATTCCTAAGGGCCTGATGAGGTGGATTATGCCTTCACCCCATCTGGCCAAGTTGGGGCTGTAAATGAGCACATCTGTGCTGCCTAGTTGCTGAGACAGCCCACTAGTTCTGTACCTGTGTAACCCTACCATACATGAGTGGGAGTGGACTGAGGGGGAGGCCCTTGCTAGACTAATATTGCTGTCAGCAATCTAGACCAGCACAGTAGCTGAACCTAATGTCCCTTTCCACAATGGGGAAAGTCTTGGTAAAGATAAATGACAAACAGAGAAAAAGAGAAATTATAGTTGAGAGTAAAGGGATGAATAAGTGAGTGATGCAATGGAGGAAATACAATATATGGTTAATGCCTCAAGAGGTGCTCAGAGCAAGAGAATAGTATCTCTTAGCAAAAGCATACTAGATGCCCAGAAGGGTGAAGCTGTATGTAGGCAATGACTACCTCTGCTTTTGGAACTTGACAGAGTCAAGCAACTCTGCAAGCCAGAGTTCAATTGCTCTGGGAGAAACTCTGGTCATAAGAATTTATAGGTCAAATGAGTTGTCTCTTTAAATCTGTCCCCACCCCTTACTCGCTTCTGAAAATGTTGAGCCCATCTTCATTAGTACTATTGTTCTGTTGTATGCAAGTGCTGTAATAAGTATAATTATTTTGCTATAATCAATCTGTGTTTGAAGACCAGGGGTAGACTGTGATATAATGAGTTATAAGAAATACGTATTTGGTCATTCATATGACCAAATATATATTTCCTAGGTATATTTGGTCTTCATCCACAGTTCCTGAAAACACTGCAGAATCTTAAAAGTGTTTTGTCCTGTTAATGAAAGACTTTTTGACCCCGAACCAAGATGGAGGCTGGAGGTTGAATCAGCCAATGGCCAGTAATTTGGTCAATTGTGACTATGCAATGAAGCCCTCACAAAAACCCCTGAAAAGAGCTTTTTTCTCTCTCTCTGCTCTCTATACTCTCTCTCTTGCTCTGCTCTGCTCAGTTGGATTCTGCTTCTCAGTTTGGGGACCAGAATGCCTTCATGTGCCACCAAGCCAGGCCCCAAACTCCAAGAACATAGAAGCTCATTTATTTGAGACCTTGCCCTGTGTCTCTTTTCATCTGGCTGTTAACTTCTGTCCTTTATGGTATCTTTTATTAAACTGCTAAACATGTTTTCCTGAGTTCTGTGTGCTGCTCTAGCAAATTAATCAAACCTAACAGGGAAGTTGTAGGAACCTCCAATCTGTAGCTGGTAGATCAGAAACACAGAGAACTGCCTGAAGGTTGTAACCAGCATCTAGAATCGGGGGTGGAGGGCAGTCTTGTATAACAGAGCCCTTAATGTGGGGAATTTAGTGCTGTCTCTGGGCAAATAGCATCAGAATTGAGGTGAGTTCTCAGACACACTGCTGGTGTTCTAGAATTGCTTGGTGTTAGTATATGTGGGAAGGCTCCCTCCCACATTGTAATCAGGTCTAGAATCCCAAATGGAGTTATACTACTATTACTTCTGCATATAATATTGTTATTGTTATACATATATATGTAAGACAAAAAGACACCATAGCATTTTGTGGTGTTTATTGTATGCTTTACGTTTGTGGTTGCCATAAAGTTCATAGATAGTTTCCAAAATATGTATAAGTCTGTATTAAGCTGATGTTTTCTCAATTTCAATACATTCTAAAAGTACTACCTTTTTCTTCTTTCTCCTCCACCCTATGTATGTGATATAATCTACATCTTTTGTGTATTCCTTGACTAATTTAATGTATAGTTAATTTTACCATTTTTGTTTTTTGAACTTCATATTTGCTTAGTAACTAATTGATTTACTACCTTACTGTAGCTTTATTTTAATTGATCTAAAATATTTAGACTTAAGAAAATTTCCATCTAAAAATATTCCTTTATCATATTCTGTATGGCCAGATTAGTGGTGAATTCTTTTAACCCTCATTTATCTGG
This sequence comes from Smutsia gigantea, assembly GCA_032199065.1. NCBI lineage: Eukaryota > Metazoa > Chordata > Mammalia > Pholidota > Manidae > Smutsia > Smutsia gigantea. Next base: position 14,786 of record JAVSCE010008915.1, read on the forward strand.
GAAACTTTTAATCTCTCCTTTAGTTCTGAGGGATAACCTTGCTGGGTAGAGAATTCTTGGTTGAAGGTTCTTCTGTTTCAATGCTTTGAATATTTCCTGTTATTCCCTTCTTGCCTGTAAAGTTTCAGCTGCGAAATGTGCTGATAGCCTTATGGAGTTTCCATCATAAGTAACTGTGCCTCTCTCTTGTTGCTTTTAAGATTCTCTTGATCTTTAATCTTTGACATTTTAATTACTATATGTCTCAGTGTTGTCTTCCTTGAGTTCATCTTGTTAGGGACTCTCTGATCTTCCAGAATCAGGATGTCTATTCCCTTCCCCAGATTGAGGTAGTTTTTAGCAATTATTTCTTCAAAGAGGCTTTCTACCTATTTCTCTCTATCTCCTCCTTCTGTGGCCTGTATACAAATATTGTTTTGTTTAGAGTTGTCAAACAGCTCTCTTAGCATCTTTTTATTTTTAGAAATTCTTTTTTCTCCCTTTTCTTTAGCTTGTTTACTTTCCTGTTCTATATCTTCCATCACCATGATTCCTACCTCTACTTCTAGCAGTATACTACTGGTTCTCTTCACTGTATTTTCCATTTTAGTTATTGTATTCTTCAGGTGTGAGTGGCTATTTTTCATATTTCTATATCTCTTTTGTAGTTCTCACTGAGATAAATTATTTTCTCCAGTTTGGTGAGCATCCTCATGACTGTTACTTTGAAATCTTTATGAAGAAGATTGCAAATCTCTGTTTCATTTAGCCTTTTCTCTGGTATCTTATGTTGTTCTTTTGTTTGAAACATATTCACCTGATTCCACATTTTGTCCAGGATTCTGTTTCTTCTCTTGTATTAGGTAAATAAGCTATGCCTCCTGGTCTAGAAAGTAGTAGCTTTTTGAAGTGTGTGTCCTGTGGTGAGCAGAAGTTCAAGACTCTTTGCTCACCATTGCCTGGTTCTCTTTTCCAGATGAGCCATAGTTGCTGTTAGGAGGCTGTGGGTGGGGCCTGCCTTTCTGCCTGTCTAGCAGTGGCTGATCACTGTCAGTAGAGGCTTATATATCACCTCTGCATGCCCTTTTTTTGATATGAGGTTCTTCTGCTAGAATTAATTGTGTGTAGGGCTGTCCTCTGCCTGCTGGTTATCAATGATACCAAATAGCACAGGTGGGGCAGCCACACAGGGGATTGCTGTTGCTTGGATGAGCTTCCAGCAGGAAGCTGGAGAGTTTAGAGTTGGCTCCTGAAGACGCCCAACTAATTAGGATAAAGGAGGGCTGGGAAAGCTTTGAAAGTGTCCTCCCTCCACCTGCCAGGCAGAAAAGTTGGACCTTTGCTGAACCAAGCAGTCTGGGAAGAGTGTGTGCTGAGAAGTGCTGTCACAAAGATGGAGCATTTGGAGCTAGTCCTGCAAGCCCTTGAGCCATTGGCCTGAAGGAGTTCTGGAGAAGCATAATCCACCTGCCCTGTCTCCTCAAGAGAGAGGTCTCCCCCACCTCCACCCTCTGGCACATTTCCTACTGCTAGTAAATCTTTAAAACTGTTTCCTCTGTATTGGGTCTCAGCAGGACCAACAAAGCTTGTTTGTCCTCCACAAATGACAGGAGTCTTGGCCCCTAGAGTGCTCCAACTCTTCCTGGTGTACATCTCCATTAATCACCAAAGCCCAAAGCAATATGGACTTGTGTTCCCAGAGCAGATCTCCTGGGCCAGGTATGGCAGATGCCTGAGTGTGTATCCCTTTCCCACTCTATTCCCCTCTAAACTCTCCAGCTCCCTGCTAGAAGCTCATCCAGGCAATAGCACTTCCCTGTGTACCTGCCCCACCGGTGCTGTTTGGTATCATTGATAACCAGCAAGCAAAGGACAGCCCTACACACAATGAATCCTAGCAGAAGCACCTCATATCAAAACAAGGGCATGCAGAGGTGATATGTCAGCCTCTACTGACAGTGATCAGCCACTGCTGGACAGGCAGAAAGGCAGGGCCCTCCCTCGGTTATGACTCTACCACTTTTCCCTTCTCAATGTGGTCTTCTTTACCAGGTGTAGGTGGTCTGTACTGAAGTGTTCAGGTTGTTTATACTGTTAGTTGTCTTCACTGTAGTTGTTTCCTTGGTGGCTGTTGGGGGGAGGTTTTCACCTTGCCATCCTATTCTGACATCTTTTCACAGATCCACCTTCAAACCATTTTTAGTTAATTTGGCATGTGGTGTAATATAATATTCTATCTTCATTTGTTTTTTGCACATGGATATATAGCTTATCCAGCACCATTTGTTGAAAAGACTGTCCTTTCCCTACTGGTCTTGGCATTCTTATTGAAAGTTTCTTTATCATAAATGTGTGGGTTTATATTCTCTATTCTATTGCATTAATACATATCTGTTTTTATTCCAGTACCTCACAGTTTTGATTATAGTAGCTTTACATTAGGCTTTGAAATCTTAATTTTTAAGCTGTGAAAGCTCCAACTTTGTTTTTTTTTTCAAAGATTTGTCTATTATACATCCTTGAAAATATTTTTAATATTTGAATTTCCTTTTCATATCAGTGGTTCTTAGTGTCTTGAAACACAACCAAATATTAGGTGTTGACTTTGTATCTTGCAACTGCACTAAAATTATTAACTCTATTACTTTGTGATGCAGGATATTTTCTATTTCTGCAGAAAATACCATTGTGATTTTGATAGGGACTGAATTTAATCTGTAGATTGCTTTGGACAGTATTTACTTTGTAACAACATTAAATTTTGTAGTCCTTAAGCATAAGTTGTCTTTCCATTTATATGTATCCTCTTTAATTGCATTCAATAATGTCTTATCATATTCCATGTATTAATCTTCTGGAAATTTAAGTTTATTCCTAAGTACGTTATTATTTTTGATGCCATTATAAATGGAATTTTTTCTTAATTTCCTTTTCAGGTCAGTGATTCTTAGTGTCTTGAAACACAACCAGTTATTAGGTGTTGATTTTATATCCTACAACTGCACTAAGATTATTATCTCTAGTGCATTTTTTGAGTGTTTGTATAGAAACCTCAGGATTTTCTATACATAATATTATGTTATCTCTGAATAGATAATTTTACTTCTTCCATTCCTGTTTGGATGCCTTTTATTTTATTTTTTTGGATTGGTTGCAAAAGGGAGGGCTTCCAATACTATGCTGAATAGAAGTGGTGAAAGCAGGTATCTATGTTTTTTCATGATTTCATTTGACAGTTTTCTTTTGTCAGTCCTGAAAATCTCATCCCATGGTCTCTCGGCCTCCAGTATTTTTGCTGAAAAGTCAATAGTTGGTATTATTTGGATTCCCTTTCATGTGTTTTTCTCTTGCTGCTTCTTACATTTCTCTTTTTCTTTGGCATTCAACATTTTTGTTTTGGTATGTCTTTGTGTAGATCTCTTTAATTTTATTGGACTTCCAGGAGCACAATGTTGTGTTCCTTAGATATGTACATTAATGATTTTTGTAAAGTTTAGCAAGTATTCAGCCATTATTTCTTTTAATATTTTTATGTTTCTTTCTATCACTTTAGTGTTTCTAGTACTCTTATTTTGCATAGTTTCTCATCTAAGAGTGGCCCACATTTCTCTGCTTTTCTTTTAATTTTTCTTCATTCTTTTATTTTCTATTCTTCATATTTCACAGTCTCCTTTGGTCCATCTTCAAGTTCACTTATTCTTTCCTCTACCAGTTCAAATCTACTTTTAAACCCCTTTATTGAATTATTAGTTATAATTTTATGTACTTTTAAATTCCAGAATTTCTCTTTAAAAAATTATGTATCTTTATTGATGGCCTCTATTCAGTGAAATATCATCGTTGTACTATTATTCTTTAAGCATGCTTTCCTATAGTTCTTTGAACATATTTATGATGCTACTTTGAAATAACTTTTAATTCTGGCCCATAGTTTTTCTCCTGGGAAGTTTCTTTTGCCTGTATTTATGTGAAAGTCTTGTAATTTTTTCTTTAAAACTGGAAATTCTGGTAAGCTATTGGTCTATATACTGATACCCTTTCTGGTGATTTTATTGCTATTTATTTGTTCAGTGACTTGGACACCTCTAGTGTCTTGGGAAATTTCAGTGAAGTCAGCTTCCCCCACATCATACAAACCATGATATATCTTCTCTTAGAACTCAACCTTGGACATGTGCAAATTCATGCTAGGCTGACATTGGTTTCATCAGGGCTCTTTTCTATTGTCTCTTTCCCTGATCTCTGCTTCATTTTATATCTCACCAAGTTATTAGACTACACTAACTTCAGGATGATTACTTTCTTGCCTTTAACAATGTGCTTGGGCATAAATTGTACCACATGTTCATTGTATTAAATTGAAGTGTTTTTCTTGGGCATATTTTGAGGTCAGTCTTTGCAGGTTGTCCTGACCTTAGGAGTGCTCTTTTTAACACCTCTTTCCTAGTTATTGTTGTTAAACCTGCTGGACTATGCTTTAGCTTGCTGTTCTCATGGAGATACTAGTTTCCTTTTAATTATCTATCACAAAAAAAATCTCCGTTCTTTTCTAGAGCACCTCTAGGATTGAACTTCCCCATAATAAGTTCCAAGTAAAGTCAGTTTTCTTTGAGAGAGTTTTGGACCTCTTTATTCTTATGACCCACTTTTCTCATTCCTTGGGAACATTTCTGTGCCACTGCTCCAGAAGTGAAGGTGGATACCATGGCAAACTTATCTCTGATTAATACTCCTGATTTACAAGCAGAGTATTTGCCTTGGAAGGTGGCCTCTTATCTTCTTTGTTTCTTCCATAATTCAACATTTTCCTTATAAGCAAGCTAGAGGAAGGGTAATAAAGAATTCAGTTTTCTTGACCTGTTGCATCTGTGATACAGCCTCTGCTTTCAGAGCAGGAGCTCGGTAGAGGAAAGGCACACACCTCTAGGCTGAACTTGCCAGGAATTTGTAGCATGGGGCTGAGGAGGTTGAGAAATATTGATGACCTGCCTTTTCATGACAGAGACAGTAGGTAATAACTAGAAGTGGGGGAAGAGAGAGCTCCATATTTTAGCCACATCTAACTATAGTGGAGCTTCTGTCATGATGAATTTCAGGAGAGGCAGTGACGCTGTGGGTAATGGCTCAAGTGTCACATATGCTTCCTGTTCTTACTGATATTTAGTATATTTTCTTGAATAAACATTTATTTTCTGCATAACTTTAAGATAATTTCAAGAGACCTTGTTTTTATGGTTTAGTTATTTTCATTAGTTATAATTGTTCTTTTGGAGATAGGACCAGCAGAATTCTTCATGACACCATTCTGAAAAGAGTGACTTTGTATTGATTTTTGTTTAATTTGATAACTCAGTAATTAAAGTTCTTTCTTGTCTTAACTTTTAGGACACTGGATTTCCTGTTCTACTTTTACAATTCTCCTTGATCTTCTTTCTCTGGTTTTATTTTCCTTCACACTTTTAAGGACACGTTTCCCAGAACTTAATCCTAAAAATTATGTTTTCTCTAATTCATTACTTTAATAACTAATAACTTTAATAATTCATATATTTACATGGCTTCATCCCCATTTCTTCAAAGATTTCCAAATATATATACATATATATTTACTTGACATGTGACCTTTATTTTTAACTACAGCCAGATCATCTTCAGTTTAGTAATAAATTATAACCTTAGCCAATATCTAGAATCAAATCCTCACCTTAACAAACTAGCACTCATTTCCATTAACTTTATTTGAGTCTGATAGACTATATTTTTATGGCTCCCAGAAGCAGGAACAAAGATATAGTATTTGATTCTTACTACTTTTTAGGTTAGCATTTTTCAGTACCACTCACTAATGCTTGGTATTTTTGTCTTTAGTCACATTTATTGGATTATCTGTACATTTCTGTTCCCAATGCTACCACTCCACCCCATACTTGTATAACTGTAACAACTTATTAATTAAACTCTGTACTCATTTATTCTCTATTCTCTTCCATCCTACAATTCATACTGCAGATATTGACATCTAAGGACACTTCTGATGCCATATCACCTGAACACTGTATAAATATTGCTTTTCCCCACCATATCAAGTCCTACAATTTATATGTGGCTTCTAGGACTTTCCACAAATGTATTTATACCATATATCTAAAGTTATTTTATTGAATGTTAGCACTGCAAGAAGAAATTATAGATATTGTCTACCAGAAAGATATTTACTACCTATCTACCACCCAATGTATTTTCTCAAAAAGTTTGACATGTGAGGATGTCATTTTTGTTCTTCATGTTTTGAACTACACTCACATTATATGAACATTTTGCCTGCCTCTTCATAGGTCTACCTTTTTTATATTTTAAGGTTCATTACTATCTTGTTTATAAACTTATATCTCATTACTTCATTCATATTTCTTATTTTTTTCTGAATTACTCTTGAAACATATTTTAGTATTTAAGGTCCTCTATTTGATATATGCAAGTTTTATCTTTCCCACTACCTTGTAAATGCATTAAATCCACAGACTACCTCTTATATATTCTCAGTTGATAGGTGTTGTTTTCCTCTATGTGGTACCAATACCTCTGTTGGAACATCAGATTACTAAAGTGGTGCTCTAACATGAACTCTACTTACTGAATGCTGGCCAACACTGCTATATTCACTGTTCATTTTAAGTAAGGCAATCTATGAAGCCTGATAAGGGCCCTGACCTCTTAAAATTGTCTTCTATCTGCCACTCCTGAGATTCTTTCTCCATCTGTCTGCCACCTATTTTGGTGTCCCCCCACCTCAATTATCAGAATTCCCTCCTAGTTTCTATCTTCCTCATCTTCCAATATCTAGAACCTCCATACTAATCTCCCTCTTTTAACTCTCACCAATTCCTGAATGCCATTTTTTAAAGTCCAGTACATCCCTCTTTTTATATTGTTATATCCCTTTAAACTTCCTTCTTTTAACCCTCTCCATACTTCATTCTAGAGCTGAATTCTCACACTACATTCCTCCTACAGTCCAAACTCTTCCTTAAGTTGGGCCTTATCTTACTGAACAGATCTATGGCTCTTAAAGGCTCTCCATCTATCAACCCCAACTCATACATCTCTTACTTAGGTCCTCCCATTTTAACAACCTATAACATTTCTTTTAGTTTTAGCCTCATCTTAATTGCAATTTATCTCTATAACACCATTACATGAATCTATCAATTTCAGATATTTGATCTCCTACTTTCTATTTTTTTCATATTTTCTTGGTCAAAATTTTTCCTCAGACTGGAATCCTTTTTATCCCCTATAATTTATTGAATATTATAGATCCATCAAAACCTCAATGTTTTTATCTTTTCCCTGCCTACTGTTAGTCCCTGGAACCTGAGATCAGCATATCAAGACTTAATTCTCTTGCCATCCTGGAAGTTGCTAGTCACTACTCTCCAACTTTCAGTGCAGCCTTTTCTTTGGAGGCCATTTCAGTATCTTACATTCATATATATTTTTTAATTTAAAAAGAATTATATATATTGTTTTTAATTGAGAAGTCATTAATATACAATATTATATTGGTTTCAGATGTACTACATAGTGATTCAACAATTATATACATTACTAAATGCTCACCATGAGTTATAATCTTTTTTTCTTATCCATGCATGTTCATTGTAAATTAATTTAAACAGAAAAATCATGAATAAAACTATTGTGTAAATAATACAAATGTTATTTGGATATGGAAAACATCTTTTGGTGGTTAATACAATTAACTGAAATGTGGCAAATACTGTTCATAATGTTCCTAATGGTGTTATGTACATAGCAGAAATTAGTTAAAGTTTGTTTTTCTTCTAGATTTTATATTTGATAATTAAACATATTAAGATTGCATAGATATGCTGAGGAAATTTAGTCTTCAATTTATACTTCCCTATCCCAACAAAATTAAAGGATTTTCAGGAGTTCCTTTACTTGTATCCCCTTTTCAGGAAAAGAGACATAGAACATAAATAATAAAGGAATATGAGTGAGAAGAAAATAAATAGTATTACTCATGAATTTTGAATTGCTAGATGAATCTTTAGTGTAAATTTAAAGACCAATATGGGTGAGAAATGAAGAGAATGGGGATTTGTGGGAGGAGGATTATATGAGAGAGAACCTTTTGTTGTTTTATCTTTCAAGTGAATAAAAAATGAATCTGATATATTTTTATTAATATTCAATTTGTTCTAATGTAGTACACTTGGAAAATATGTGCTGTTGTTTATATTTATCCAAATATGTGTTCTGTGATTTCCTAACTGTGTTCTAAGCATGCAGAAAGTACTTCAAACACAAATAAGAACAAAGTGCTCATTCTGTCATACTCTTTAAGGACATCTAGAACAATCTGTTATAATCTTTAAAACATTATTTTACCTTGTAGCTATTATTTTAAAGTTAGTGATTATCACTTTCCCTCTTCTGATTTATGAATCACAGATTTCCCAGATGGTTTACTCTTATTAAACACCTGTCTATGCCTCTGAATCACATTCAAGTTAATGATTTTGACATTAGGTCATATCAGTTCTTTCCGTTTCTGTTCATTGTTCTTGCCTACTTTCCTTCTTCCAAACTGTCTTACAGCTTCACTAGGATAAAGACTCTTAGATGGAGATTTTTGTTTAGGAGAGTTAATTTTTGTTTTTGTTTGTCTTGTTTTGTTTTGCAGGGGTTGGAGTGGGATACCACTGACAGTACCTATTACAAAGTGAGGGAAGCAAGATTACTTAGAGGTAGAGTTTAAATGTGAAGCAGTTTCCTAAAGGAAAACATTAGACATTTTCAGGGGAACCCTGGAGCTGGGATAAGACTTCAGAGATCTCCTGAAATGAGACAAAGGGGCCAAGTTTTTGCATCATCTCATTGGCCAGCAAATGGATATGTGCTGGCACCGTGAAGGGAGTGTAACCTTACAAGAGCCAGCTCCCTTGGTTGAGGGCAATTACTAGAGAGGGATTCCACTGTGAGTGGCTAGCAGGAAACAATCCTTGATGTTTGGGAATGAGTGTCTCAGTCCTCAAGAGATATATCTGAGCTACATACTGAGTAATATACCATAGCATCCACATACAAAACCATGTCCAATTTTTATTTTCCAGATTTGCTGGAAATTTCTTTATACTGTTTTAGATGTCATCTGCTCTTGCAGAGACTAAAACAAAACAAATCTGTATTTTTAATTCTCTCTTTCCTTTGAGATATATATATATATATATATATTGTACATACCATATATACATATAAACCATATATATGTTTCAAAATATATATCTGTTTTTCAAATATATATTTATTTGGATAAATGATTGATGTCACATTTTCATGGATAGCTGTATCTTAAAAAACTAGATTGTATGGATTATTAAACAGCATAAGTACTATATTTCTATATAGAAATATATTGACAATGTGTATTTGTTATTGTTGCTCCATGCTGTATGTTGATATAATCACTTCTTAAGGGAAATCATTAAAAAATGTTGTTAGTACAATAGTTTCACGTTTACAAACATTGCATGTGCTATATATTATTTATGGAACAGTATCTTAAATTATACCATCTTTATTGAAAATAAATATTGGTTACAGTAAAACATCATGAATAACTTTCTAAAAAGATATACTGAGCAAGGCTTGGTAAAGATCTAAAATACCATGCAATGTGAAAGATATTAACATAATTTTTGAAACTTTAACATTAACCAAGTTCTTCTGATTTTTCCTACTCTCTATCCATTAATAAGTAGTCTAGTGTTTCTCAAATAATACAAATCTCTTCCTTGCTTTGTCGTTGTTGTTTATTCTGACTGCCAGATGCCTCTAGATTTTACCAAGAGGGAGTGGGTATAGTTATCAGAATATCTAAATGAAGAAAAAGTATTCTAATACTCAATTTGGTGTGTTGGTTAAATCATATTTATATTCTATAAACAGAGATTCAGAAGCAGTAAGATACATATCTTCTTCCATTCATAGAAGTGGTTGGTAACGATTAGAATGATAAAATCCTAAATTGCCCCAATTCTTCTTTCATTAAGCTATGTGCACTCACATATTCAAACAAATACTTCATCTCAGTTAACCATGTTAAGCTCTGAATGATGTTGTCTTTGAGTCTGTTGAAGGACTAGGTGTCATTTAGTTAAAAATAACAAAATTTGGTTAACAAATATTTTATTCACACAGTTTTCTTTCAAATATCAAGAACTGTGAAGAGTTTGAGATTTTAGCCTGCCTTAAAGCTATTAAGTTAGCTAACCACAGTTTCATAGATGCTGAAAAAACCCATGAGACTCCAGGATCAGAGACAAAGTACTTTATTACCCATGGAAGAGTGCACAGCTGAGCTTTACAATTACATTGCTTTCCTTTACCCCCAACCTCACTCACAGAGCAGTGATGCAAAGTGGTACAGGTAGATACTGTGCACACAGTGAGTTCATGCCATAAGTGAGGGCCCTTGAGTTTGAGAAACTCCTAACCTTCCTTATAAGAAAGCTACTTTCAAAATTGCCTAACTTTAACCTTTGAAGGAGACATTATATTTATTATCCTGGTTAGGAAAGAAATTTAATCTACCCTCTGCTGTGAAGGGAGATACTATATCTAGCTTTCAAGGTTTTTTTGCTATACAAACATCCGTGAAAAGCTATGAACAAAAGCTGTCAGTGCCTCTTCACAAGACATAGAAACAGGGAAAATTTTCTCTTTAAAAACACACCCATTAACTCTCATAAGCTATAATGATTAAAAAGTTTGAAATTTATACATTTAAATCACAGTTAGGCTAATGTGTCCTTTTCTCTTCTTTATCCAGATAATTACAATATAACAAGAACAAGAACAGTAAATGATCCATTACCACATTTATAGATAATTCTAATCATTATTTTATTGTAAAATAACTACTCTCTTTTTCTTAGCTGTCTACTAAATAGTATAAATTATAAATACTTGTAACCCAAGATTTTCTTTTTTTTAAAAACTAAACTTTATAAAATTGGTCAAGATCAATTTTTAGCATAATAATAGTCAAACTTTATAATAAAATTTGTAAGCTGATATCAATATAAGGATTTGATTAAATAATTTTTCTTTCTTATTGACAACTGAGCAAATAATACCAGACTACAGTTTAATATATGACATATTTCATACATAAGAGTTAAATAATAAAAGTCTGCTTAGAATTGAAATCTGTTTCATTGAATATGAATGACTCTTCAGTGCTGCATTTTTGGTATATAAATCCAGTCTGGGGGCTTTCATCTTTAAATTCTGATGCAAGAACAAGTTCAAAGTCAGAAATCGGGGGAAACTATACTCTCAATTGCTTTATTTCTATAGATTAAAATGTCATGTCAGATTATTTGTATGTAAAATAAATGATATTGGACACTATATATGCCCTTGAAAGTGTGAATAAAATCAAGTATCATTTGATAACTCACTTTCATTGTAATTTTAGAAGATGCCCTGGAATATTTTTCATGCCTTCAGTTTAACTTTTGAAGTCCCTTGCATGAATTAAAATAAAATTGTTACCAAACGTGTGATGCAGTTTGATTTTTTCCAAAACCTGGAATTGTTTAGATTATGTCTGAAACATAACTTACAAAAATATATCCAACACATTAATGACAAATAACCAATATGAGACAAAAAGTTTGTTGTAAGGTACACTCTTAAAATAAAATATAAGAATATAGTCTTAAATTTTAATGTCAAAATTTTAGAACATTAAAATGGTAAAAGGCTGCCATCTTCAGGGTTCTATAAAATTATTTGTCTTGAACATGTATTTCACTCTGTTGAGTATATAATATGCCAGTCTTGGTGATGTTAATGTAATTTATTATTACAGATGTTAGTTACTTGAATACATGAAGTAAAAGCATTATCCTATACCTATATTTTAAAATATAATGTTCTGTGAAGTAATTCTAAAAATTACTAATATGATAATAAAGGAATGGAAAACACATGCTTGCTCCTGATCCTTTAAGAAAAAGAGAGTATACCTGCAGTGTTGTTAGTTTGTAAATTTTTAATTATAGAAAACAAAATCTTTTTAAACATTGAACTGCATTACTCATCAATCTTTTTTCAAGTAAAAGTTTGCCTTCCCTCTAT
>JAVSCE010008916.1:0-189050 GCA_032199065.1 Smutsia gigantea
ACTGTAATGGGGTTGGTGCGGGGGACCTGATGAAGTGGGGTGTTTAATAACCATTATATTGCACGTCATTGTAGATTAATGATACCGAAATAAAAAAATAAAAAAAAAACATGTACTAGAGTCTTGCTATTCTAAAGTATAGCTCTCAGTTCTATTCTGTCTTTTACTTCCCTTTTGTAGATCTTCTAGTTGTAAATGGATAACCTCTACCCTTCAGTATACCTTTCTTTTGGATTTTTAATGGTGTCTAATTGAAAGTGTGCTTTAAAACTTAAGTTTTGCGAGTTACATTTTTTTTTAATGGATACCCAAAAGAACTGAAAGTAGGGACTCAAAGAGATATTTTGACACCCATGTTCACAGCAACATGTCAATAGCCAAAAGGCAGAAGTGGCCATCGATAGGCAAATGGATAAACAAAATGAGGTATATGCATAAAATATAATATTATTCAACCTTAAAGGAAGGCAATTCTGATACATGCTGCCACATGGATGAAACTTGAGCACATTACGCTAAGTGAAGTAAGCCAGTCACAAAAACACAAATACTGTGTGATGCCACTTACATGAGGTCCCAAGAGTACTCAAATTTATGTAGACAGAAAATAGAGTGGTGGCTGCCAGGGGGCCTGGTGGGAGGCAGAATGGGGAATTCGTGTTTAAAGGGTAAAGAGTTTGAGTTTTTCAAGATGGAAAAGTTCTGGAGACCGACGGTAGTGATGGTTACACAACAAAGTGAATGTACTCAATGCCACTGAGCTGTACACACAAAAATGCTTAGAACACACTGTTTTCCATAAAAGCTGTACCATTTTTCATTCCTACCAGCAGTGTACAAGGGTTACAAATTCTCCATAGTATGCGTATTTTTTGCAATGACTTTTTAAAAAAGGAGCACACCATATAAGAGCCAAAGATTTAAAAAAAGGTAACTCATTTAATTATGACAATATTAAGTTAAATATCACAATAACAAGTTCTTTTCATGATGACTCAAAAGCACGCTTATATCTCACAAAGCACTAAAAAAACACTTGAGAAACCCAGCTGGACCTGTGAAAAAACTTTTTCTGATATGATTCAAGAATCTCGGCACATTTTCTCATTTTTAGTAAATCAGTGGGGTGTAGAGAGGCAAGGAAGGAAGTGATGAGACATGTGGCTGCCGGACTAACCCTGCAGGCCACAGGCCTCGGTCACTTTACTAGGTTAAAGGCAGTTCACCGCAAGTCTAGAAATAAATAAAGCAAGCCCAAGCACCATATTCTTGGCATATAATAGAACAGGTAGAATATTGGAATATAACAGAGCCAAAGAAACAGGTAGAAGCTTTAGAATTTTTAAAAAGTGAATGTGGCTTCAAGTTGTGGAATCTTTAGGATGAGCCCTGCCCTAATGCCTCTTCTCCAAAGTGCCTCACCTTCTGCACTGGAAGAGAGCAGAGACAGTCGTAAATGACAGGCCCGTCCACACCATGGCTTCCCTGCTCTTCTAGCTACATCTGCAGCCGCCATAGATCTTCTGTTCCTAAGTGGCATGCAGCCCGAGCAAATGAACACCACTCCTGACCTAGGAACTAATGTCTAGTGTCCTGACCTAGTGTCCTAGGCACTCTTCTACATGAATGTTTGGAAGCTGCAATGCTTTGTGTTTGTAGGTCATCTGTACACTTATTCAGCGATCCTGTCTCCCAAACAGGATCGGTGCAATCGGACTGAAAGCACTGAGGCAGAGCATCACTGGACAGCCCCAAAGTCCACAGTATGTTGTGAAAGCTGAGATGAAGTACTCATTACCTGAGGTTTCCTCACCATACTCTCAACAAGTGTGTCCCAAATTCCTCATCATAATCCCCAGATACAGAACAATGGGGAGAACCATGGAAAGCAGATCCCAGGAAAAGAAGGGGGAAACTGTGTATTAAATATCAGGCTGAATCCACACAGCCCTGGGACACCTGTGAGCCACAGGCATCTCTCTCAAGCACTGAGCTTGCAGTCAAGCAACTATCACCGAGCAGCCTTCAGCAGGAATCGTCGACAACACAAAACCAAATGTTATATGAAGTTCAAGAAGAAAGCCTTCAAAGAGAACCCCATTAGGTCACACGATTTATAACTGGAGCCCTCTCCTCCTCTGCCTGACCTGTTCAATCCTGTTGATATCTCCCTCTGCTCACACTCATTATATTTCCAAAACGATTTTTCCAAGCTAAATGAACTTCTTATCTCATGCTGTACTGCAAATGCTCTTAACCTTTGTGGAGGTCAAAATCTTACTGAGAATCCTATCAAAGCCCTGGCTTTCTCTGCAGGAACACGCACAATTTCAAAGAATTCATGTTACATTCTGGGTCTCCGTTAAAAACCTCCATCTCAACAGCTTTCCAATTCCTTTCTGCACTGAATTTGAGAAACACTGGCAACCTACCTCCATTTGTAAGAATTATGTAACTAACGTTCCATAAGGACTCCTTTTGAAGGGGTGGCCCATCCCCTTGCTGACATCAAGACACTCAGGAGAAGTCATCTCATCTCACACAGGCTCAAGAGGTTCAGCCAGTCTGACACACAGCCACCCTGAAGGACGGCGCCTCCCACATCACCATACCTCTCCCAGTGACCGCCCCTGCACATGTACCAATGTAACTTACTGGAGACTGCTGACACTTGGTCTGTTACAACTGGCCATCAGTTGCCAGAGGCAAGTCATAATGAGAACCTGACCTTGGTAAGCACATTTTACACTTGAATTCTGTTCATCCGGGTGACACCAAGCAGGGGGCAGGGAGGCAGGAAGACAGACAGAAATGGTGCCAGAACGTCCAGCCAGGCACTGCCCCTCCACCAGCTGCAGAAGCTGCCTCCTCCACCCAGAAAGACCAAGCCCACAAAACCAAATTTTTGAGCCGCTGCTGAGAATCCCATAAAAAGCAATGCTATTTCTAACCTCCTGCACCATGGAAAAACACACACACCACCAAGCGACCCAGAATTTCTGAAAGGTTTATTTTTAAACTCTTCCCCACACCCCCTATGCTTACCTCCCCCACAAAATTTTTAGGTGGAAAATTTGTTAGCTTTTTAGCAGTTTGACACTACTGTGCTAGGCATCGACTAATAAAACTGGTATCGTGTTTGATTTTAAAGAGAAACAAAAAGGTGTTTTTCTGATAAACTCTGAAAGTGTGCTTTAAAGAGATAATATAGTCTAAAAATATTAGGACAGAATCCAACAAATATGCAAAGAAAAGTCCCAAGCTCCCAGGCCACAGACAGAAAAGAAAGAGGGCACAAGTTTCTCTTTCCAGCCTCTAAGAGTGGTATACCCGCTTTCTGGCCTTCCTGGTCCTTCCTCAAACATGGCACACAGCATCCCTGACGCCCTCGCTGGGTTTTGATCGTCCTCAGTGCCACTCTTAACCCTAAAGTTGAAGAATGAGGGGGAAATAGTGAGATAGAGCTCAGATCTGAGTCCCCTGATGCTGCGTAGACTTGGGGTAGGCAGGAAGGAGGGAAGAGGAGACAGAAGTGGGAGGTGAGAGGGCCTGAATGACAACCCAGAAACTCTTTTAGAACTCAGAGCTAGTCTATGTGGGGTCTGCCCCAGTACCCCTTCCAATGGGAACCTTGGCACCACTCTCCCAATGACAACCTGGGGGGCCAGACAGCACGGATCCACTGCTACCTGGCTTCTCACGCAGAAGGGAAGTCTCCATGTGGCCTCTGAACAATCCTTACCTCACTTACACAGATGCAGAGTTTAAATCCTCCTTCAAGTTAGGAAACCCCCAGCACAATGTGCTTATTTACACCACAACTCTTAATGTTTGTTTGATCATATTTTCATCTACTTTATTGTACAGTGCCAAAGATAGAAGTGAAAAAAACAAGCATTACTTTATTTACCTACATGCTAAAGTAACATTTCTCCCAGCACTACCAATCCTCTTTGCGTTACCTTTAAAGTTTAAATTTAACAGAAAGACAGGAAGTTCAGGTCAGAGATACATCATCTGTTAAGGTTATTTTTTAATTGCTGGAGCATCTCCCCACGGGGACCACAGGTCTCAGGCTGTCAGACTTTCATATGGCAACCTGGTCTTCACCACCCACTTCAGATCCCTGAAGGTTCCTCAAGGATCCCAAAAGAGAGGTGGGATTTTCCCCATCTGAACCTTTCTCATCTGTGCTGAAAGCCAACCAGATCTAAGGCTGAGGTTTCATGCCATCATGAAGAGGTAAGAAAATGGTTCTTCATCTACATCCCAGAGCCAAGTGACCAACACCAGAGCTCCACCTCAGCTAGCTTTCACAAAATGCCTCATGAGCTTCCTCAGCAGACCCCCTTTGTCCTGAACCAGACGAGACCCATGCCTCTGCTTGCTCTCTCCCTCTGATCCTGTCAGCACATGGTCCTTGGGGAAGAGCTAGCATTTGGATGGAAGATAATAACTGATATTTTAGTGAACGGTTAGTGTACACCAAATGCTGAATCAGACAGCTTCACAATAATCTCACAAGATAAATATCCCATTTAAAGATGAGAAAACCTGAGATTCAGAGAGTTTAGTACTTGCCAAAGTAACAAAGTAAAAAAAAGTGGCAAGGACAGAATTTGAGCTAAAGCCTGTGTTTCTGACTACACTTTACAAATATGATATGGCAAAGAAACATCTGTCTCGATTTATGAAGGAAGTCAAAAACTTAAAGTACCCTTAATAATAACCCAAACATGGGAATATAACCCTATTTTAAAATCAAGCAAAGGAATCTACTGTACATTATTAAGACAGGCACATTCTGCAGTTAATGCGAAAATCCAGACCTCCTTGAGCCTTCCCAACCAAGCAGACAGAGTGGTAATGCCACTTGTCCATCTTATAGGCACTTACGAATTCTCAGGGTCCACCTGTGAGTTTTAAGGGGCAGAATTTTACAAGTAACAGAGCAAATATAAATTCCAGGGCAGTCAGCTGAAACAACCTATTTTAGAGGTGTGAAAGTTCTTACAACACCTCAGAATACAAGTATATGCTTGAAAATGACCTGAGAAACACCAAGTGACATATAAGTTCTGAAGACAGGGACCTGTTCTTGAACCACTCTGAGGTGCAGAGGGAGTAATATGGCTCTGTATTTAATTTAAAATCCATATACAGTAACATAGTCAAGAAAATGTTTTCTATTACCAATTTTGAAAGTTGCTTGAAATAGCTGTTGGATGAGGTTAAGCCCCCATATGGGGAAGAATTGAGTACTTACACAATTTGCAAGAATTATTTCTACTTTCATCAAAATTTTGTGAATCAAACTGCTCAGTCCTTAGGGATACAGTCAGTGGTGTGTTCAATTACCCAGTAAAATTCTACTAAGACAGTACTAGTGATCAGTGGTGGTCAAAGCTGCCCGTGTCTGCAGTGACAAAAGGCTCAGCTTTCCTCCACACTCTCTTTGGCCCCAAGACACAGGAGGCACCACTGCTCACTTCAAGCTGGTGATGGGTGTGCCACAATATGGAAGAAAAATAGCACGGACTATGGATGAAAAGTAGCACAACTCATCATCTCAGCAAGCAAAAGAAGATAAGGGATTCTCAAACATCATGCTATCTTGTCAGTAATAAGGAATCATAGGAATGAGAAGTATTCATCAGTCACTAAACATCTGAAAGGCACACAGCCTGAGTGCTTGCCATGAAAGCTCACCACCCATCGTATAAGAGGGTTTCAAGTTTTCAGATATCTGGAAGTAAAGTCCACTCAAGAAAGAAACACGTATGAACTATACACACGCAGCAATACAGAGGAATTGCACCCAGCATTGATTCAGAGTGCGGTTTGTTGCATACTGTGTGCTTCTTAGCACTTACAGTTTAGGAAGGTTCCAAACTATGAAAAGCTTTAACATTTTAAATGTAAATTCAAGGGCCTGTGTGCCTCAGTAAGGAAGCCCATTAAAGTCCATCTGATTCTCTAACTGCCTCACCTACTTTCAATAACAACCACAAATAAAAGGCTTGGATATGCTCTGACAGAGCCTCCAGGAGGAATATTCATCAATTCATTTCATTTGACAAAAGTTTTATGGAACTTCTCTATGTACCAGGCACTGTTTTAAGCACTGCAGAAAAAGTAAGTGGGAGGGAGGGAGGGTGGGATATCTTGCCCTTATAAAGCTTACATTCTAATAAGAGATTTGGCATAAAAAATGAGTCATGCCTGGCACATTAAGAATTTAGGAAAAAGGTGCATCTCATATTTAATAGAATTCCTCACTTTCCTGAAGATTCTCATGTTCCTTCATTGTTTCCATAGCCTAGCAATCAGGATAGGAATCACTAAGCTCACTTAAAAGTTGACAAAATTGAGGCACAGAGAGAGAAAAGGGCATGCTTAAGGGGAAGAGCTGGAAGAGGGCAAGCTGAGGCAGGGTAGAATACTCCTGGTACCTTCCTGACACCTTCAACAACTATCCCCCAGGGCTAGCTCAGAATCAGGCTTTGGGTCTGAGGATGTCCAGGGGTGAACATAATACATAGGTGTCATCTAAGCTTCTATTTCCAGATATCCCAAGGCCCAGCCATTTACATTCCACCCTCCAAAAAGAAACACATAGGCACACAAACGTAAAACCAAATGCAGCAAATTAGGAGACCAACCCCCCCCCCCACCACCACCAACCTCATACTAAGACTACATGTGCGGTATACCAATACAGGGGAAGAAATCTGCCCACTTGAAGTCACAACAGCTGAAGAGGAGAAAGGACCTGGTATTTCTTTAGTGTGTGCCATATCCCAGGTTCTCTATCGCGTATTGTGGTTCATCCATTCCTCATGCCAATCCCATTATTATCCCCATTTTATGAAGTAGGAAACAGAATTTAGAATGAGAAATAAAGAATTCCATTTCTCACTAATCTTAAATGTTTTTAAGTATCTGGCCATTAAATACTCAGGCTCGGTAATAAACACAAATTGAATAACAAGATTATTTTCTTCAGTAAATCTAGAAATACGTATTTTATATACATTCACAGCCCTCTGTGGATATACTCATGTATTAAGCAAAAAAGAAAAGTCACATGTAATCTGATACCATGCCACTTTCCTCCTATTAGAAAAGGCTTAGTAAGATAGCTTTTGCCCCTAGAAGTTTGTACGACTTTCCTGGGAGGAACACCATCTCACAATGGTTATTGTGGTAACAAGCTCTGCTTCACGAACAGTATCAAAGAGAAGAGTCTGCAGTTCTGCTCACCGTTTAAACTGTATGAAAACTGATGTCAGCTCTTGAAAATGGTCCAATCAGAAGACAGCAGTTGGGTGTTACAAATGTAAGGCTTGAACTGCTGAAAGGAAAGACAGCAAATTTCAGTGAAGCATTTCTTGGTTTCTCTTACCCACCCCCTTCCTCCCCAAGTTCCAAAAAATATTTAAGGACTATCACAATAAAAGGCACAAATACCAGACTAAACAAAGTGAGAATACAAAGACAAGCATCAAATAATAGAAAAAAAAGGAAGAGAGAATTACAGCAAAAAATCTGGGGTAAGGGATGTGACTGAACTGGGGTCAGCTCTCTAACAGCCACAGGGAACTAACTGAGTTCTCATCACCCAAGCAAAGGAGACACGCTTGTTCCTCCAAATCCCCAGGACTTTTCCACCAATAAGGGGCCAAAAAATAATGGACAATGTCCTTATTAAATTTGGGTTTTGTTTTGTTTTTTATATCAAAGGCATCTTAAGTATGGCTATGAAAAGAGCATTTTCTTTCTTAATCCACATTGTCTTGTGACCACACAGATCTACCCAATAATCAGCTGAAAGGGAGGCTGACCCAGTGGCACCTTTTTCCTCCTATGAAATACACATCTAAGTTTGGGGAGCAACACTAACCCCTGCTTAGTGAGGACTTAGCTAAGGTAGTAACATCCATGATCCTGTCTACAAGGCTGCCCTCTACCCCACTGGTAGAATGTCCTCCCATTTGGTGCTCCCAGACCTTGTCCAGTTCCAGTTCACACAATCTGCCACCAGCATCATCCCAAATGATGAGCATACTTGTGTGCACCAAGCCATTCCAGATAACATCAGGTGACTGCCTCATACCTCACAAAGGCACTTCAGGTAAACTCATGTCAGGTGAGCTCTGCCTCAGATACCACCAGCATCTCAGCACCCAGCCTGCCAATGTGTAGGATTACACTCCTGTCCAAGGTTGAATGAGCCACCATCTGTCTAGCCTGTGTGCTGCAGGGCACTCTCCAGGAGACTTGTCCCTCAAAGCGTGTTCCTGCCATATGTCACTCCTGAGTGATCAGCCAATGCTAAGACATCAAATAAAACAATGCATCTAGCCAGTCTCCTGTGAGAGTCTTGCAGAGAGGACCACCCAAAATACATGGAACAAACACCTCACTGTTTTTAGTAACTCCTTACTATCAATAGTGTGAATCCATGGATATTACTTTCTCCTCCTATAATCCATCTACTCAAAGAAAACAATCCACTTCTGATTTTTCCAGATGATAGTTTTTATTCCTCAACTGGAACTGCTCTCATCAACCTTTCTAGGATTCAAATGTTCAAATTTCTTGGGAAGAGAAGTCAGTGAAACAACCAGAAATGTACTGTGGTGGGCAGAATTCTACAGTGACCCTCCAGGTCACACTTTTATGAATATAATCCTTCTTCTTGAGTGCAGGCAGAACCCGTGCTTTGCCTCTAACCAAGAGAACATGGCAAGAGTAATGAGATGTCGCTCCCTTGAGCAGGTTATGCTATGTAAGACTCCATCTCAGCAAACTAGAGAGTGACAAGACTCCCTTTCTGCCTCTGAAGAAGTGAGCTGCCATGCCATTTATAACAGGGCCTTTGAGGGGGCCACCATGGCAAGGACTAACTGCAGGGGCCACTGAGAACAGCCCTCCACTGACAGCCAGCAAAGAAACAGGAACACCAGTCTTACAGCTACAGGGAAATGAATTCCGACAACAACCTGGAGGAGCCTCTTCCCCACGCATCCTCCAGATGAGAACACAGCCAGGCCAACCCCTTGATATGCAGCCTTCTGAAATCCTGAGCAGAGAACCAGCTAAGCCATTCCCAGACTCACAACCCAGAGAAATGTGAGACAATATGTGGTCATTGGTTTAAACTACTAAATTTATGGTGATTTGTTATACATCAATATAAATTTAATTTAGTAATTAATTAAATGTGGGGGTATATAAAATACATACATATATATTAAATGTGTGTACATAACTGATATATCAGAACAGCCCTCCCTACCTGCCTCATCCATCCACAAGTGAAAATTCATTTCTCCGACTTGACAATGAGCTCCTTGTAGGCAAGAACCACAACACCTTCACCCTGACATCCCCAAGACCTTGAAGAATTATGTGGCATATGAGTGGCCTTTAACATTTTTTAAAAGGAGACAAATTAAAAGTTATGATTTATCAATCTCTAGTTACTGTAGTAAGGCCAAAGCAACAGAATTCATGCAAAGCTCAGAGCCTCAAAATTAATTTCAAAATAGGTGAAAGACACTTAGCCTCATGCTCTAACCCCTCAAATAATGACTACACAATTTCTCCAGTAATGGTTATTTCATTTTATCTATGATCCAGAGTCAGTGCTTAGAAATCCTGCTCAGTAGTTACTGCTTTTGCCAAATATCCTTGCCACTTCTCTGGCATTTAGCTATCTAACAGCTGAAGGTTAAAAACAAAAAATTCCCTAAGAAATTTTCCAAAGTAAGAATCTGGCTTGTTTTTAATTTTCCATTTGTATCAGTATTTCATTACAAACCAAATTCTTGCAGGCAAGATTTCATTTAAGCTCTGTTTAAAAGTTGAATACAAAAATACATTCAGTTTCTGCTACACTTAGGAGATAAATTATTGTTTTTTATTACAAAGAAGATTATGACTAAAGTTTTGTCTATTTTAGATTTTGAAAGGACTGGTTTAGTAAAAGAAGTATTTTAAAGCATTCAATCAGTCAAATTACTTAAGAAAGTATAAAATAAAAACCTTCATTCATTACAGAAACCTATCACACTCTCTTGAAATCTATATTCAGGATCTTATAATATATTCCCACTCCCTCATAAATCACTCAGGAACCTGAACATTCTCTCCAAGGTTTATCCCCTGGGACTCGGCCTCTTAGGCAGCAAGGTTCTCACACTGAAGCCAAAAAAAACTAAAAACACCAGTTCCATGGCACACAGGCAGAGAATTTCAATAAACTCACCTCTTCTTCTCAGCAAAATGTCAACTCTCTTGGGCCCATCTCTATGTGTAAAATTAGCCAATAACCCACAACAGGGAACTGGAGGGGTCACTGAGCTGACCCATCCCATAGCAGAGAAAGAAGGCCCAGACATAGCCCCCACCCGGCTCCCTCTACGTTCAGTAAGTGCATGCCTTTTCCACAACCTTGTAACACACCTCAACACAAAACCCAGCTTCAAAGAAAGAAGACAGCACCTTAACATCATGACCCCACAAAGGAAATTAAGCCTTCCTAAGAAGGATGCACTCAAGAGAAAGATACTGGAGAGAATTAACAAGCATAGGCACTCACAGAAGATGCTGGCAGAGTTCCTAACATACATACCACACCCCGCTGTTCTAAGCATTTGAGGAATCCATACATGGCTTCCAAAGTGATAAAGCAGGGTCCGGTGGGGATGAGATGATCTCACTAGCCCCAAGCCATCTCCTGAATGCCATGGCCCTGACACGTTTCAGCAGCTGACACAGCACTGTAGGTTCAGTGGCTGCAGTTTGGGAACCATAAGCTGGTGAGAGGCAGAGTGCATTCCTGAAAAGTAACATGCAGCAGGTCCCCCTTGTACCAAGGGGATACGCAAGTGGCAGAAGACTGGAACTCACAAAGCAAACACATTTATTCTTTACCTTCCCAACATTCTCTCTTTTTAAGATAAAGGAAGACATTTGTTCCGGGACAAAGGTTGAGAAAGAAACCTGGTGGCACGCTTCCTTGTTTTTTCTGAAACAGGACTGGCTCCAGCAGGTGATTGGGTCCTGTGAAGGGGAGCCATTTAACACAAGGACACCTGGAGACAAGAGGAGAGCTCTCTCCTGGAAGTTATATGTTGAGGCAGGAAAAAACACAAAGCAGCAGGTAATATATTTTAGTGTTACAGAAAAAGACTAAGGAAACTAAAAAAACAGAAGATTCCTTCCCAAAACTATTATTACTTCACATCATTTTTTCAGAGAAGTTGAGGCAGTTCTCTAAGGATGGACTCCAACACTCCCAGCACAGAGGCAGTAACACACATAGATATTTGGTGGGTACATGTTCACATATGTTGAGATGCACGTGTGCCTTCATCCAACCTATAAATGCTGCAGTTTTGTTTTATAATTTTCTTTCCTGGGGATGAATCATTTCCAAGTGAACTGATGCCTGAGTCAGTAAGAAGATACTGACCAGAGGTGTGTCTCTGTGGCCCAAATGTCCAGCACGAAGACGATCTGCTGCTCAGCTAGTGAGAGCTGAGCTTGGCCTGGGGAAGGGTTCCCCCCACCCATCAGGAGGCACTCCCTGCAGAGCCCAGGGGGAAATGCAAACCACCCACCCCTCTGTAAAGCTAATGGGCATCGGCAGAGTGGCGGCATGCATCCGCTGCAGCTGCCTGGCCATGACCAGGAGTTTGACAAGTTGTTTCTTAAGGCATCAGCAACCATTTAATCAGTGCCTGAGTTATACACAGAGAGAGGGCAGCTCTGACCAACTCCCAGCGGACACTAAAGCCCACCGGGATAAGGAGAGGGGTCCTGAAACTATGCGCAGTCTGTCCACTGTCTGGCTTCCTTCTAGAAAAGTTTTGTTTGCAAAATAGAAATGAAGGACCTCTTCAAAGCAGGTCTAACAGTTAAACAGCCCCAGTCCACTGCCAGGAAAATGGACAGCACGGTAAGGGCTGCAGCCGCACAGCCTCTCTTCTGGAGCACAGAGGGCTGGAGAAGGGGCCTCTTCAAAGCCCCTGGTGGGTCGGGGAGCTTCCAGCAGATGATGGCAGTCCAGGGGGTTCCCACATGGCCTCCCGAATCTGTGCCGACAGGGCAACGGAGGCCAACAGACCTTCAAAGTCCCCAGGCCAGAGCCCTCCCGCCCTATCTCGCCTTTCAACCAAGAAAATCTCCTTCAAAGCAGAAAGTCCTTCTGCCTAAAGCTAAAGAAGAGACAGGTTTTCTGTTTCCCCTGTGTTCTGGCTCGAGTTCTTCAGCATGCTGTCAGAAGCCCCATCTCCTAAGCTTTATAAACGCCAGAACCATCTCCAAGGAAACTGGGTCAAGACCACCCTCAGGCAACGCTACACCACAGACAGCACCACAGCCAACGTGGTCACCGCAGTCCTTCGGGGAAGGCTACGCAGTCCCCAGGGCATGCACGCAAACACATGCGCCCAAACCCAGAGGCGCACAGGCTTGCGCGCGCGCGCGCACACACACACACACACACAGTTTCACACAAGCCATGCGTATGTGCACACTAAAGGGCTTGAAGACCGTTAAGATGGATGGGATGCTTCAGGATGCTAAGAGGAAGTCATGTTTCAAAGTTTAAAGGGAAAAGGTATTTTACAGACCTAGAAAGAGCACCTTAAGGACACAAGGAGAAAGAGGATTTCTGTTAAGTAACATTCAAGTCCAACAGTGAATCATTTCCTAGTTATTGGCAAACTTAAAGGGTGAAAGACAAAGACACACTCCTCCACAAAGACCACAAAGTATTTAAAAGGAATGAAAAAAACCTGACAGTGATTGGAAGACATCAAGATTCATTTTTGCTTAAGCAAGCAGGACTGTCTCCTTTCCCAGGCATCCTGAAAGGGATTCTCTGGGTCAAACACTCTTTAAAGCACAGTAGCACACATCCAAATGGAGATGTTACCGTATCTGTTACAAGCCAAAAGGGCAGCCAGTCAGTGTGGCAAGAACTCCACGAGCATGTCCACTGGACGGTGTTAAAGAGCTACCACCTGCCCTGGTTCAAATCCAGCTCCACTGCTTACTGCCTGCATTATCATGGGCAGTTCAGGGTCTCTCCCTTGCAGGTCACCGCAGAGTTAAGAGACAGTAGGTGCCTTAATATTTTATTGTAAATATTACTATAGTTAGATGATATAATGAGCAGCATTGCTTCTGATCAGGGAAAACTCTAATACATTTGACTCATTCTAGAAGGACCTCTTCCCAAAAGACCTCTGATGACCCCATCTTCTGCAGGCCTCCTCATTCACTTTCCACACCATTCCAGGCTATCTGCCCATTCTCACTCTCAGGTTTACTTAGGACTCCCCCACAAGAATACCAATCCTTGAGGTCAGGTCTCATATTTTCTGGGTTTCTTATATAATCTACTCCCTTCCCCACCCCATCCCAAGTATACATGTATCACCAAATCTGGCATTCCCCAGAAATACAGCCTCAGAAGACTACTCGAAGCAAATGCCCATTTTTACATCTTACAAGCTCTCACACTTGAAGAGCTCAAGCACCATCCTCTGGTGTGAGGAAGAAATCAAGGAGCACAGAGGTGCAGGCTGTTGACCTAGTGAGGCAGGTGAGTCAAGTCCCAGGAGGCACAGACCTGGCATCTTGCCTCCCCCACCAGAACACTAGCTCAACCATTGGCCTCCGCTCATCAGAGAGCCCACCTCATAAGACAGGGCAGTTGCCACCGGCCTTATAAACGTCCTAATGACCCTCCTATCCTACCACACAGCACTGGGCCTTGGGGCCTCAACAAGCCTGTCAGACAGCAAGCAAGCCACTTCAAGACACAGCCCCACACACCCAGGATCCCGAGCTCTGGCCCAAGCATTCTGCTTTCTGCTCTTTTAGACCTCCCATTTGCCCACTTACTTAATTATAACAAGAAGAAATCAAACAGATAAAGATACTCAGGCATCTTGGTCATTCATTTCTAGGTAATAATGGTTAAGAACAGTAAAGCTGACATGTATTTGCTCGGTGCCCAGCCTGGCTTTTTATGCATGTTATATCATTTAATCCTCAGAAGAATCTTGTATGGATGTTATTAGTACTCTCAGTTGACAGATTTCTAGAGAAATTAGAAAACATAAATGAGAAATTAAAAGAGTCTAGAGAATGTAGGTGATGTGTCCAGAGTCACACCACTATTAAGAGGCAAAGCTAGGATTCGAACCCTATTCTACCTTCCAAGCAGATCCACATGGCAATCAAAACAAATGGCTGTCATACGAAGTAAAACAGCTTAGGTATCAAAAAATGAATATGCTTTGTTCTTGGGAATTCCTTTGAAAACTAAGGTGTATTTTTGTCCTAGCATTATCTTCAAACCCAGACTTGATTATGCCATTGGAAAGGGCAACAAGTCATTCACCAGCAAGCAGATTCTTCCAGACCCTTTCAGTTGTTTCTGTGAACACTCCACAGGCAGGGACGAACACAGATGGCATGGAACCACGCTGGCAGACAAGAGCCCTGACCAACAGGGACTAACACAGTGGCAGGCCACTGCCAGGACTCTGCAGGAGCCACGGCAGACACAGGCCCAGGCAGGTGAAGCAGCAATGTTTTTGAGGACCCATTATGTCCCAAATTCCTACAATATACTATCAGAAAATAAAAAGGACCTAAGGTGTTACTTCTCTGAAAATATTGAATATGGGAAACAAGACAAACATAGTCTGTGCTGTTGTAATAAAACATCAGAACTGGTTTTCATAAGCCAAAGATAAAAATTATCAATGTTTTACTCATCTCTATTAATATTTAACTTTAAATATAAACCCAATTCTCCATAGATAGCTATTTCTATGTGCTGAATCCCTGGTACTATGAGGGAACAAAAGCTAAATGCCAGGAAGAGACCAGAGACATCACCATGTCATGTGAGATGGAAAGAAGAAACTCAAGTATGTCAAAATCCACACTCGAACCCATCGAAACATGCAATCTGCCGGCAGGCTGTCTGAGCGCCCGCTAAGTGCCAGATGTGACTCCAGGTGCTGAAGAAGATCAGTGAGCAGAACAAGAGTGGACAGTCGAACAGTAATGTCAATGGGTAGGTGTAGTACTTTGCTCAAAGCAGGAGTGCTGTGTGGAAAGGCAAAGCAGAGAGGGTGGAGGACCACGGGTGCAGGGCCCAGGGACACAGTGTCACAGAATGCTCGCTGAGAAGACCAGAGGTAAGGGAGTGGACACATGGGTGTCTCAGGAAGGGTGTTCCTGGAGAGTGAAGGAGGGCCAAATTATCAGGAAACGAAGTCAGTGAGGCCATGGGGCTCCCAAGGGCTTAGAGGCAATTGTATGAACTTGGCTTTTACTCAAGAGAAATGAGTATCTACTGAAACGGTCATACATTCATTCAACAAGGATTTATAAGATGCTAAACATACTAAGCCCTGTGCCAGATGCTGAAGACACAGGAAGAGGAAGAAGGTTAAGAAGAGGCAGAAACCACACTATTCAGCCTTCATGGACAGCTCAGGCCTCCATTCCGCAGTCTAAGTAATTGAGAGTCTGCATCAAGCCTCCTGTGGAAACCTGGAAATAAGCAATGCTATAGGCTCAAAGGATGCCTCTCAGTCCTTTACTTACACATAGACGCTGATCACTTACCATGATACCACCACAGATACAGAAGACGGTCTAAATCGGCAGTGAAAAATCAAGTTTGCTCAAAATTATGGTAGTGTTGAGTATACATCATTGGATTCTAAGTATTTAAATCTACTGATGGTATTATGATAGCTCTATAGGAGCTACAGTGGTTTAAATATCATAATACCCTATTTCCCAACATCTCTGAACAGCAAAATGACATATTTACTTGTCATTTTGGTAAACTGAACCAATAATAAACATCTATGCTTGGTCTTTCTCTTCCATTAAATTACACAGACTTATGGTTTAACACTTCCTCTGTAATTCCTCCATTATACTAGTCATTTTGTACTTTCAAACATTTTAATGCAATATATACGTGTGTGCATACATACCTATATATGCATATATGTATATTGCACTGCACATATATCAAATATGCTGAGATTATTAAATATCTGAATCACATATATAACTTTTTTAAGTTTCTAAAAACAACACTTAGCCTTACTAAGTGAACTACATTCTACCTTTTCTTTTGCAGATCACTTTTTTAGTACTGGTTGTGATCTACTAAAATGATTTCATATCTGCCAGTGAGTTGTGAAGAGCTGTGAGCTGCAGTTCTAAAACACTGGTCAAGGTTTTTTAATACTTAAGTTACTTAACACTCTTAAATAGTTAAGGCACTTAATAACTATTAATGAATTAAAAACCCCACATTTGTAACAACATAAACTTTCCCCACTTTGTCCACCTATCCTCCCAGCCTCTAGAGAAGGACAGGTGTAGTCTACTAGGGAAATTTTGGGTAACCTGAAGGACTATTGTTCACAGCACAGCCACCCTGGTAAGACGCACAGACTTATCAGAATGTAAAAAGGAGCTAACTATTCTCTGCTGAAGCCAAATAGAACTCAACCCACCAGCACTATCTGTGCACAGACTTTTCAGATAAAGTCTGACATCCAGCATTTAATGAAAACACATTCTACTGCTACAAGATCTTTGCCTTTTCAAGTTTGCTTTGATAAACTTGTAAATGGTCATTAAAATAGGTCTGGTATAAGCACTTCTTTGCATTCTAGAGCAGGGCAGATTCAGACTCGGTAGGTGTGCGATGCATTTCAATCCAAGATTGTGCATTTCTAACAAGCTCCCAGGGGATGCCAATGTGATGGCCCAGTAACAAAGCCTAGACAGTCCTGGGCTGTTCACAGATCAAGGTAACCCTCCCTAGCCGCCTACTAATGTGTTCAAATACCCAGCAGGATCCTCTGCAGAGAGGCCTGCTGGGAAGGCAGCTGTTTAGGTGACACCAACCCTGTGACCGTGAGCTTCAGCCAAGACAACCCAGCAGCGGGGGTGAAAGAAGGCCCATCAGAAAGAGTGAAAGGCAGTAGCCACACGGGGGAAGCAGAACCAGGCCTAGAGCAGAAACCTACCAACTGTGCAAGGAT
This sequence comes from Smutsia gigantea, assembly GCA_032199065.1. Taxonomy (NCBI): domain Eukaryota; kingdom Metazoa; phylum Chordata; class Mammalia; order Pholidota; family Manidae; genus Smutsia; species Smutsia gigantea. The sequence goes on from JAVSCE010008916.1 coordinate 17,112, forward strand.
GAAAAGAGAACATTTATTTGGAAGTAACTCATACACGACCAACTTGGGATACACTAAAAGCGAGCCATGTCACATCAAATGGGCTCACCAGGACCAGGAGGCTGGAAAACACACACTGATGACGAAACCATTACTCACAAAAAAGTCCACCTACCCTACTTTAGTTGAAAGAAACCCAGATGCTCCAAATATTCCCATGTTAATTGGTCATTGTAATTGAAAATAGATACTTGTTTCTACTAACTCATTGGAGGTCACATTCAGAGCACATCTGATTGTAAAGACTGTCATTAGCCAATCTGCTTATATTCCATTAGTTCACAGTTTTTTAAATACCACATTCCAATTCACTGTACACCATTCCTAGAAAATATTTCCAGCATTTTCTCCATGACGTCATCAAAAAATAACTACTAGAGTTGAAATTCTACCCACTTGGAGGCCACGATTAACCAACTAAAGTCTGGACACGCTGTTCTACATGTTACTGTAATAAGTGTAAAAATAAAATTCCAGAAGAGGCAAAACCTATGCTAGTACAGCCTTTTCTTATTTGAAACCATGCAGTCCTTCCTCATTCTTGTGAGATTCATTAAACTAAGAAGCACAGAACACTGTAAACTGATTTGCTAGTTTCCATACTTGCTGCCAAGTTCCACTTCTGCAAAACCAATTTCAACCAAAGAGAGAAAATAGAGCTAATCTTCTAGTTCTTCAGATGGTCCAATTTATTCAGAATATGGGATTAAAAACTGGAAGAAAGGAAATCAACCATTGGCAAATAATGAAAATGTTAATTTATTGTCTTAATTTTCTTTTTATCACTTCATTGTCTCAATCATTTCCTCCTCCAAGTTCTGGAAAGTTTTTAAAATGTGGACACTGCCAAACAATGACCTTGTTATGAACCAAAGTTAGTTATTTTAAGGAATTTACTACCTTTTAGCTGAAGGAGTTCTCATGAAAATCCTTCCAAACCACCAACTTTGTTAAGAATTTTTACAGGTTTACAACAGAATGCTGCACAGATTCTAGACATTTTAGGGTTTTACTCTGTGTACTACTTTGGCCCTTAAGAAAGCAACATAATCTAAAGTTAATCACACAGGTAAGAAAAAGGGGGAAAGCACAAAATGATGTTAGTGTACCAATGCTGTGTTACAGAAAAAAATCAAGCAAAGGGCAGGATGCAATGTGTGTGGTATGCTTCAACTGCTAAGTAACCAGACAGAAGGCTGATTTTGAAAGCATAGCATTTTGCATCCATTGACTTACTAAAGTATCTCCCTTCCTTGGTGTCTTCAACAGGAAACTCAGATATGCATACAAAGACCAAGAGCACCATGTTTTCAGATGAAACTAAGTTCCACTTGGCCAGAATCCAGCTGGAAAATTCAAATACATGGAATTTTTACAAGAAGGAAAAGAATTACATCCACAAAACCTGAACACACAATATGATTGGCCAACTTCTCAACGACAAAGCCACCAGGACCAGGCGGGAGAGGGAGAGGAAAAGAGAAGGGTCAAGCCAACAGCCTGATAAAGCAAGAGGAAAGGGACCAAATAGGAAAGAAAGGTGAAGGGAAAAACTAAGGGACAAGAAAAAGAATGGACAAGGAAAGGCAGAGTCAGCCCTGTCTGCAACCCATCCACAGAGATACCAGCAAATCCGCCCTGTGATAGTGGCACTGAAGGAAACCAGTATGACACTGTGGTCTCAGCCTTAGGAGGAAAATCTCCATGCACACCTTGAAAAGCACAAGAATAAAAGAGTTTGATTAAAGAATGCCCTTTAATAAGCATAAAAATAAAATTCCAGAAAAGGAAAAGCCTATGCTAGTACAGCCTTTTCTTATTTGAAACCATGCGGTCCTTCCTCATTTTTGTGAGATTCATTAAACTAAGAAGCACAGAACACTGTAAACTGATAAAGCACATTACTTACTGGTCTGCACATGACTTACATCAAAGCTCAGAAAGGACAGTTAGTGACTCACACTCTCTGTTAGTTCTCGTGGCGCAAGGCACACTGTCACCATGGGCCCCAGGAAAGCCACCGGACAATGCTTACATATGGGTGGTCTCTGCCACCCCACCTGAGTGGGCCTTCAACCTCCCTGGGAAACAATCAATGAGAATGAATAAGGAAAGCACCCAACCTGCACACCAAGTCAGAAGTGAAGGCTGTGCACAACAGCAGGAGCCAGATCTGAACAAAAACAGACAGCTCGTTTCAAACATGAGAACACGCACAGGTTGTCTCTAGAATGGGAATTATCATGCATAGACTATGCTCTGGAAAACTTCCAATCTTGATAAAACTGTCCTCCTTCTCAGAGCTCACCACAACACATTGACAGGTGGAACTGGTGCTGCTGGTCTCACAGACCACTCTTCTGATAACTGTCTATGCTGGAGGCCTGTGTACACACATGAAAGACAACATATACACAAACATACACTCTAGTGACTGGAAGATGACTTTCCTAAAGTACCAAACATTTCTTTGATAATTGAAAAGTGCATGACTCTACACAAGTGCATGCAGAAAGTGTTTCCACTACACCTAATAATTTGGACCTTTCAAGTAAAAGTACATTTTGCAAATATAGGTATAACTGAAAACATCTATGCACCTTTAAAACTCATCTTCATAATTCAGAATTGCAGACTGGGACTATTTTATAAACCTCCCCCTTAGCACAGATACCCTGTTGATAACAGCAAGTCAGAACCTAGGCCAGGACTCAGACAGTGACGTTATTACAGGAAGGGATTCCATCTGAAAGTGTATCTACCATTCAGTTAACGGAATATTTCAATCTCACTGTAACATAAAATCTGCAACTTTTAGTATTGCTCTTTTTCAGAAATCTGTTCATCTCAATTATACACCAAGTCAGTGACTCACCACTCTTTAAGGCTGTGATGAAACTAAAGATAACACCCCAAAGGCAACTGCAAGAGGTAGGGGTGGGGAGGGACAGAGCTCCAGGGATGAGACAAGAGTCCAGGCAGGACTTCTGGTCTGGGCTTGCTTTAAGGCAACTCCCGTCCTTCCACATAAAAGCTACCACCAGCTACCATCCCAATATGAATGCCACTTCAGCAACTGTCTTTTCATCTAAGATGCTCATTTTGCCAATTAAAAAAACAATTCACAGTTCCAGGATGATAGCAGCATGAGCAGGGCGGCAGAAATCTCCCAAAACAATATATATTTATGAAAATACAACAAATACAACTACTCCTAGAAGAGAGACCAGAGGTTACAGGACAGCACCAAGCCTGCATCTACACCTGAGAGGACTCGGCACCCCACGAGGCGGGTAAGATACGGAGCTGCATCCCGGCGGGAACAGACCACTCCCCCACCCCAGCGCACCAGCAGGAGGAGAGGATGCAGAGCCAGGCGAAAGTAGAAGTACAGGCCCGCGAAAAAAAACAGCCCTGGTGATCTGCGCCAGGAGCACTGACCCACATCGCACGGTGTATCGGACATTGGAGAGACAGAGGGTGCAAGACCTGAGCCGGAGAACGCACCGGGTCCTCGCAGCCGGATCCCCCGGGACAAAAGAAAAGCACACACTTTTTTTAGCGGTCTTAAAGAGGCAGGGGCCCAACGGAGGAGCAGGATCGTTCCAGCACACTCAGCCCAGCAAGCAGGGAGTCCTAGGAAATTCTGGACCCCTTGGCTAGCGACTGCGAAAAAGTAGCTTAGACTTTCCACAGAGATCAGCAGCCTCGCATTTGTTACCACCCAGGCCAGAGCTACAAAGGGCCCTGCGGAGCGGCGCAGCCACAGCTGCAGAACAGTGGAGCAACAGCGCCACCTACAGCATCCTCACAGACTCTACTCCCGGAAGGGGTCTTTTTTGTTTGTTTTCGTTTTTTGTTTTTTTCTGTTGGTGTTTTTTTTCTTTGTTCTTTTTCTTTCCTTCTTTTCTTTCTTTCTTTTCCTTCTCTTTTCTTTCTCTTCTTTCTATTTTTTTCTCCATTTTTTTTCAAAGTCTTAAAGAGCCCACCTGACATATGTGGCACCTACCAGCAATCACTTCTATCGCCATGAAAACACAGAGGAATATGCTACAAACAAAGCTTACCCAGACACAGACACCACAGAGGGAGTCTGAAGGGATGGAAATCCACAATCTTCCTGAAAAAGAATTCAGAATAAAAGTCATAACCATACTGATGGATCTACAGAGAAATGTGAAAAAGCTGAGGGAGGGAGTGCGGGAAGTGAAGAAAGACAATGCAGAAATGAGACAAGCGATTCACGGGCTTGGCAGCAGACTTGACGAGATGCAAGAGACTGTTAACGGAATAGAAACCAGAGAACAGGAATACAGAGAAGCTGAGGCAGAGAGAGATACAAGGATCTCTAGGAATGAAAGAATATTAAGAGAACTCCATAACCAATCCAAACAGAACAATATTCACATTACAGGAGTAACAGAGGAAGAACAGAGAGAAAAAGGGATAGAAAGTGTCTGTGAACAAATAATTGCTGAAAACATTCCCACGCTGGGGAAGGAAATAGTCTCGCAGTAAATGGAAGCCCACAGATCTCCCAACACAAGGGACCCGAGGAAGACAACACCAAGACACATAATAATTAAAATGGCAAATATCAAAGGCAGCTAGAGAGAGAAAAAAGATCACCTACAAAAGGAAAACCCATCACACTATCATCAGACTTTTCAACAGAAACCTTACAGGCCAGAAGAGAATGGCATGATATATTTAACATAATGAAACAGAAGGGCCTCAAACCAAGAATAATGTATCCAGCATGATTATCATTTAAATATGACGGAGGGATTAAACAATTTCCAGACAAGCAAAAGCTGAGAGAATTTGCCTCCCATAAACCACCTCTACAGGATATCTTAAAGGAACTGCTCTAGAGGGACGCATTCCTAAGGCTAAGAAGCTGTCACCACAGAAAATAAAATCATAGCAAAGAAAGCAGACCATCCAAACACTAACTAAAGGCAAAGAATAAAACACCTAGTATATAAAGAATGGAGGAGGAAGAATAAGAAGGGAGAGAAATAAAGAAATATCAGACTTTGTTTACAATAACTTAACAAGAAAGCTAAGTTACATTGTCAGGTAGTAAACAAGCAACCCTTGAACGTTTGGTAACCACGAATCTAAAGCCAGCAATGGCAATAAGTACATATCTATCGATAATCACCCTAAATGTAAATGGACTGAACACACCAACCAAAAGACACAGAGTAATAGAATGGATAAAAAAGCAAGACCAATCTATATGCTGCTTACAAGAGGCTCACCTTAAACCCAAAGATATACACAGACTAAAAGTGAAGGGATGGAAAAAGATATTTCATGCAAACAGCAAGGAGAAAAAAGCAGGTGCTGCACTACTGGTATCAGACAAAATAGACTTCAAAACAAAGAAAGTAGCAAGAGATAAAGAAGGACATTACATAATGATAAAGGGGTCAGTCCAACAAGAAGATATAACCATTATAAATATATATGCACCCAACACAGGAGTGCCGGATTATGTGAAACAAATACTAACAGAACTAAAGGAGGAAATAGACAGCAATGCATTCATTTTAGGAGACTTCAACACACCACTCACTCCAAAGGACAGATCAACCAGACAGAAAATAAGTAAAGACACAGAGGCACGGAACAACACACTAGAAGAGATAGACCAAACAGACATCTACAGAACTCTACACCCAAAAGCAACAGGATACACATTCTTCTCAAGTGCACATGGAACACTTTCCAGAATAGACCACATACTAGGCCACAAAAAGAACCTCAGTAAATTCAAAAATATTGAAATCCTACCAATCAACTTCTCAGATCACAAAGGTATAAAACTAGAAATAAATTTTAGAAAGAAATCAAAAAGGCTCACAAATACATGGAGACTTTACAACATTCTCGTAATTAATCAATGGGTTAATGACCAAATCAAAACAGAAATCAAATATATGGAGACTAATGATAACAACAACACAAAGCCACAACTTCTGTGGGATGCAGCAAAGGCAGTTCTAAGAGGAAAGAATATTGCAATCCAGGCCTATTTAAAGAAGGAAGAACATTCACAAATGAATAGTCTAAAGGCACATTAGTGAAACTGGAAAAAGAAGAACAAGTAAGGCCCAAAGTCACCAGAAAGAGGGACATAATAAAGAATCAGAGAAGAAATAAATAAAATTGAGAAGAATAAAACAATAGAAAAAATCAGTGAAACTAAGAGTTGGTTCTATGAAAAAATAAACAAAATACATAACCCCCTAGCCAGACTCATTAAGAGAAAAAGAGAATCTACACACATAAACACAATCAGAAATGAGAAAGAAAAAATCACGACAGACCCCACAGAAAGACAAAGAATCATAAGAGAATATTATGAGAATCTATATACTAACAAGCTGGAAAACCTAGAAGATATGGACAACTTCTTAGAAAAATACAACCTTCCAAGAATGACCAAGCAAGAAACAGAAAAACTAAACAGATCAATCACCAGTGACGAAATCGAATTGGTAATCAAAGAACTACCCAAGAACAAAACCCCCGTGCCTGATGGATTCACCTCTGAATTCTACCAGACATATAGAGAAGAAATAACACCGATTCTCCTTAAAGTTTTCCAAAAAACAGAAGAGGAGGGAATACTTCCAAACTCATTCTATGAAGCCAGCATCACTCTAATACCAAAACCTGGCAAAAGACCTCACCAAAAAAGAAAATTACACACCAATATCCCTGATGAACATAGATGCAAAAATACTCAACAAAATATTAGCAAAACCGAATTCAAAAATACATCAAGAAGATCATACACCATGATCAAGTGGGATTCATCCCAGGGATGCAAGGATGGTACAACATTCGAAAATCTATCAACATCATCCACCACATCAACAAAAAGAAGAACAAAAACCACATGATCATCTCCATAGATGCTGAAAAAGCATTTGACAAAATTCAGCATCCATTCCTGATTAAAACTCTCAACAAAATGGGTATAGACGGCAAGTACCTCAACATCATAAAGGCTATATATGACAAACCCACAGCTAACATCATACTTAACAGTGAGACGCTGAAAGCTTTTCATCTAAGATTGGGAAAAAGACAGGGATGCCCACTCTCTCCACTGTTATTCAACATACTACTGGAAGTCCTAGCCACGGCAATCAGACAAAATAAAGACATAGAAGGCATCCGGATTGGTAAAGAAGAAGTCAAATTGTCACTATTTGCAGATGACATGATACTGTACATAAAAAACCCTAAAGACTCCATTGCAAAACTACTAGAACTAATATCTGAATTCAGCAATGTTGCAGGATACAAAATTAACACACAGAAATCTGTTGCTTTCCTATACACTAATGATGCACTAACAGAAAGAGAAATCAGAGAAACAATTCCATTCACAATTGCATCAAAAAGAATAAAATACCTAGGAATAAACCTAACGAAGGAAGTGTAAGACCTGTACTCTGAAAACTACAAGACACTCCTAAGAGAAATTAAAGAGGACACTAACTAATGGAAATGCATCCCATGCTCTTGGCTAGGAAGAATAAATATTGTCAAAATGGCTATACTACCTAAAGCAATCTACAGATTCAATGCAATCCCTATCAAACTACCAACAGCTTTCTTCAATGAACTGAAACAAATAATTCTAAAATTCATATGGAACCACAAAAGACCCCGAATAGCCAAAGCAATCCTGAGAAGGAGGAATAAAACAGGGGGAATTACACTCCCTGACTTCAAGCTCTACTACAAAGCCACAGTAATCAAGACAATTTGGTTTTGGCACAAAAACAGACCCACAGACCAGTGGAACAGAATAGAAAATCCAAACATTAACCCAAACATATACAGTCAATTAATATTTGATAAAGGAGCCTTGGATATACAATGGGGAGATGACAGCCTCTTCAGCAGCTGGTGTTGGAAAAACTGGAGAGCTACACATAAGAGAATGAAACTGGACTACTGTCTAGCCCCATACACAAAGGTAAACTCAAAACGGATCAAAGACCTGAATGTAAGTCATGAAACCATAAAACTCTTAGAAAAAAACATAGGCAAAAATCTCTTGGACATAAACATGAGCAACTTCTTCATGAACATATCTCCCCAGGCAAGGAAACAAAAGCAAAAAATGAACAACTGGAAATGGGACTATATCAAGCTGAAAAGCTTCTGTACAGCAAAGGACACCATCAGTAGAACAAAAAGACATCTAACAGTATGGGAGAATATATTCGCAAAAAACGTATCTGATAAAGGGTTGACATCCAAAATATATAAAGAGGCACTCATGCCAACAAACAGAAAGCAAATAATCCAATTAAGAAATGGGCAGAGGACATGAATAGACACTTCTCTAAAGAAGAAGAAATTCAGATGGCCAACAGGCCCATGAAAAGATGCTCCACATCGCTAATCATCAGAGAAATGCAGATTAAAACCACAATGAGATATCACCTCACACCAGTGAGGATGGCCAACATCCAAAACACAAACAACAACAAATGTTGGTTAGGATGTGGAGAAAAGGGAACCCTCCTACACTGCTGGTGGGACTGTAAATTAGTTCAACCATTGTGGAAAGCAGTATGGAGGTTCCTCAAAAAACTCAAAATAGAAATACCATTTGACCCAGGAATTCCACTCCTAGGAATTTACCCTAAGAATGCAGCAGCCCAATTTGAAAAAGACAGATGCACCCCTATGTTTATTGCAGCACTATTTACAATAGCCAAGAAATGGAAGCAACCTAAGTGTCCATCAGTAGATGAATGGATAAAGAAGATGTGGTACATATACACAATGGAATATTATTCAGCCATAAGAAGAAAACAAATCCTACCATTTGCAACAACATGGATGGAGCTAGAGGGTATTATGCTCAGTGAAATAAGCCAAGCCAAAAAGAGAGGTATCAAATGATTTCACTCATATGTGGAGTATAAGAACAAGAAAAAATACTGAAGGAACAAAACAGCAGCAGACTCACAGAACCCAAGAATGGACTAATAGTTACCAAAGGGAAAGGGACTGGGAAAAATGGGTGGGAAGGGAGGGATAAGAGGGAAAAAGGGGCATTACGATTAGCAGATGTAATGTTGGGGGGGCACGGGAGGGCAGTACAACTCAGAGAAGACAAGTAGTGATTCTGTAGCATCTCACTACGCTGATGGACAGTGACTGTAATGGGGTTGGTGGGGGGGACCTGATGAAGGGGTAGTTTAATAACCATAATATTGCACATGTAATTGTAGATTAATGATAATAAAAAAATTATATTTAAAAAAGAGAGAATACTATGAAAATCTATATTATTAAGCTGGAAAACCTAGAAGAAATGGACAACTTCTTAGAAAAATATAACCTTCCAATACTGACCAAGCAAGAAACAGAAAAACTAAACACACCAATCACCAGCAACGAAATTGAATCGGTAATCAAAAACTACCCAAGAACAAAACCCTGGACCAGACGGATTCACCTCTGAATTCTACCAGACATACAGAGAAGAAATAACACCCATTCTCCTTAAAGTTTTCCAAAAAATAGGAGAGGAGGGAATGCTTCCAAACTCATTCTATGAAGCCAGCATCACTCTAATACCAAAACCTGGCAAAGACCTCACCAAAAAAAGAAAATTACAGATCAATATACCTGATGAACGTAGATGCACAAATACTCAAAAAAATATTAGCAAATCGAATTCAAAAATACATCAAGAGGATCATACACCATGATCAAGTGGGATTCATCTCAGGGATGCAAGGATGGTACAACATTCGAAAATCCATCAACATCATCCACCACATCAACAAAAAGGAGAACAAAAACCATATGATCATCTCCATAGATGCTGAAAAAGCATTTGACAAAATTCAGCATCCATTCATGATTAAAATTCTCAACAAAATGGGTATAGACGGCAAGTACCTCAACATCATAAAGGCCATATAAGACAAACCCACAGCTAACATCATACTTAACAGCAAGAAGCTGAAAGCTTTTCATCTAAGATCGGGAACAAGACAGGGACGCCCACTCTCTCCACTGTTATTCAACATAGTACTGGAGGTCCCAGCCACGGCAATCAGACAAAACAAAGACATACAAGGCATCCAGATTGGTAAAGAAGAAGTCAAATTGTCACTATTTGCAGATGACATGATATTGTACAAAAAAACCCTAAAGATTCCACTCCAAAACTATGAGAACTAATATCTGAATTCAGCAAAGTTGCAGGATACAAAATTAACATACAGATATCTGTTGCTTTCCTATACACTAATGATGAACTAACAGAAAGAGAAATCAGAAAAACAATTCCATTCACAATTGCATCAAAAAGAATAAAATCCCTAGGAATAAACCTTATGAAGGAAGTGAAAGACCTATACCCTGAAAACTACAAGACACTCCTAAGAGAAATTAAAGAGGGCACTAACAAATGGAAATTCATCCCATGCTCTTGTCTAGGTAGAATAAATATTTTCAAAATGGCTATACTACCTAAAGCAATCTACAGATTCAACACAATCCCTATCAAAATACCACCAGCTTTCTCCAATGAACTGGAACAAATAATTCTAAAATTCATATGGAACCATACAAGACCACGAATAGCCAAATCAATCCTGACAAGGAAGAATAAAACGGGGAATTATGCTCCCTGACTTCAAGCTCTCCTACATAGCCACAGTAATCAAGACAATTTGGTACTGGCACAAAAACAGACCCACAGACCAGTGGAACAGAATAGAAAATCCAAACATTAACCCAAACAAATACAGTCAATTAATATTTGATAAGGGAGCCTTGGATATACAATGGGGAGATGACAGCCTCTTCAGCAGCTGGTGTTGGAAAAACTGGAGAGCTACACATAAGAGAATGAAACTGGACTACTGTCTAGCCCCATACACAAAGGTAAACTCAAAACGGATCAAAGACCTGAATGTAAGTCATGAAACCATAAAACTTTTAGAAAAAAACTAGGCAAAAATCTCTTGGACATAAACATGCACGACTTCTTCATGAACATATCTCCCCGGGCAAGGGAAACAAAAGCAAAAATGAACAAGTGGGACTATATCAAGCTGAACAGCTTCTGTACAGCAAAGGACACCATCAGTAGAACAAAAATACATCCTACAGTATGGGAGAATATATTCATAAATGATGTATCTGATAAGGGGTTGACATCCAAAATATATAAAGAACTCATGTACCTCAACAAACAAAAAGCAAATAATCCAATTGAGAAATGGGCAGAGGACATGAATAGACACTTCTCTAAAGAAGAAATTCAGATGGCTAACAGGCACATGAAAAGGTGCTCCATATCACTAAACACCAGAGAAATGCAGATTAAAACCACAATGAGATATCGTCTCACACCAGTGAGGATGGCCAACATCCAAAACACAAACAACAAATGTTGGCGAGGATGTGGAGAAAAGGGAACCCTCCTACACAGCTGGTGGGAATGCAAACTAGTTCAACCATTGTGGAAAGCCGTATGGAGGTTCCACAAAAAACTCAAAATAGAAATACCATTTACCCTAGGAATCCCACTCTTAGGAATTTACCATAAAAATGCAGCAGCCCAATTTGAAAAAGACATATGCACGCCTATTTTTATTGCAGCACTATTTACAATAGCCAAGATATGGAAGCAACCTAAGTGTCCATCAGTCGATGAATGGATAAAGAAGATGTGGTACATATACAGAATGGAATATTATTCAGCCATAAGAAGAAAACAAATCCTACCATTTGCAACAACATGGATGGAGCTAGAGGGTATTATGCTCAGTGAAATAAGACAAGCTGAAAAAGACAAGTATCAAATGATTTCACTCATATGTGGAGTATAAGAACAAAGAAAAAAACTGGAGGAACAAAACAGCAGCAGACTCACAGAACCCAAGAATGGACTAACAATTACCACAGGGAAAGGGACTGGGGGAGATGGGTGGGAAGGGAGGGACAAGGGGGAAAAGGGGCATTACAATTAGCAGATGTAATGTTGGGAGGGCACGGGGAGGGCTGTACAACTCAGAGAAGACAAGTAGTGATTCTATAGCATCTAACTACGCTGATGGACAGTGACTGTAATGGGGTAGGTGGGGGGCACCTGATGAAGGGGGTAGTGTAATCACCATAATATTGCACATGTAATTGTAGATTAATGATACTAAAATAAATTATTTTTAAAAATGCATTCTCAAAAATGCCAAATAGAGGCGAAGAACTGCAGAAGGCAGCTGTCACAGACCTTCAGAATTCTCCCAAGGTCTGGACAGAGGCAGCATCATGCTATACAGAAAAGAAAAAACAAAAGCCCTCAGTTTGGTGCCTTCCTCACTTTCTGGTTTGCACTGTCTCCCTGAGGCACATGAGGCACGTGTGCAGGAAGAATGAAGCAAATGCCCTGACCTCAAGGAGTCGAAGACCTGCATGAATCTTGAGCCAGGCAGCAAAATGATTTAACCATTTACAGAAAAATGGCCTTTTCTGTTTCTGGTACAACAGCAGGAAGGCAAAGGTGTCTGGCCAAGTGCTACTCACTGCACAACCTACAGAACAACTACAGCACAAGTGCCCAACATTCTTACTAAAACTCACACTGCTGGACACCATCTCAGCCCCAAGTCAGAATCTCTTGGGAGGGGGTCTGGACTCTTCATTTTTAACAAGCTCCTCAGATAATTCTTAAACATACCAACATTTGAAAATCAGTTCTAAACCCAAATTAAATTCATCTATGTGAGGGAGTGAGAAAGAAGGCTTAGTGTTTACAGGCTGGTGGAGGAGCATGCAGACAGGAGAAGCAGATGGAGAAGGCTCCCCAAAGGATGCAGCTCACAGCGGCTGAGCAAGGGTTATCCCTAACTGGAGTGACTTCAGCAGGCCCTGACTGAGCACCAAGAAAGCAGGACCCACCACTAACAGAGCAGGTGGCAGGGGAGGTGAGTGACAAGGTCCTGGGGCACACACTCTATCCCCAAATGACTGGTAAAAGCTGTCTTAACTTGGTTAAGTCAGGGCTCAAACAGGATTTAACTGTTCTAGAAAATAAGAGATGTGGCATGCCTTGCTTCTGAGTGCACGGAACCATTCATTCCTGTGAAACATGTCAACAAGATAAGCTCAGAGAAGGTAAGCCCAGAGAAGCATTGCACCTCAGGTGGTACCCATGCTGTACAACGGAGGAGGGCGGCAGTCCAGGCAGAGTGGGAAGGACATGGTCTGCTGGAGTGAAACGGGGAGCATGGGAAGGACTGGAGACAGAGACCCAGACCAGGCCATTGTGACCCTGCAGCCACACCAGCCTTCACCTTTTGAAGCAAGGCAGTGATAGGCCAGCTGTGTTCAGGCCAGGTAACCAGAGTAGGAGTTCTCAGAAAGGGACCCAGGGAATATGTGAGAAATGCAAAGTCTCCAGCTCCACTCCACACCTACCCAACCAGAGTAGGGACCTTACAAGGGGCCCTCCAGGTGATTCTGACACACCGAAGTCTGAGACCCTCTGCTCTAAACCCAGGGAAGGACACATGAGGAGGGGAGAGCAAAATCAGAGGTAGAAGGAAGAGCTACATACCCTGAGGCTAATGCAAAGTTCCAAGTAAGAAACGCTGAGATTCTAAGACAGGAAGACCATGTAGGAATAGAAAAAGTCATGTGAAAAAATAAAGAAGTAAAATCACCAAACTTGGTGACAGAGTTGGGATGGGGGATTGGGGTAGGGGCCAAAACAAGTCCTGGTTTCTAGCTTGGGTGAGCAGCTTTAAGTCAGGTGAAAGAAAAGAGAGCTTTAATATCCTTGTACAGATAAATTTGCCAACCTCTGCCTCAACCTCAAAACATTCAAGTCTGTTTATAAGCCACCATGGAATCTTCCAGATTCAGGCCTGTATTTTAAATGCTTTTGTAGAACTGCACAGTTGTGAAATGTACCCATGTGCTTTCTTCAGATACATTTTTCAACTACATTTTTCAGCAAATCTTGGAAAGCTTCATAAGCAAAGATCAATCCAGATTTGAAGTCTTGGAAGGAGGGAAAGGCTATGGAGAAATTACTTGACACAATCCAAAACCACAGTCACTTGCAAAAAAAGTATGAGACAGTGCTTAGTACCCCCCACAATGTGAGACAGAAAGGGAATGTGGTATAGCGTCTGATACAAAACACATGCTAAACACCTCTCTGCCCAAGAATGGTATTTACCTGTTATTGGGCTCAGGATATTTATAAAATAAAGTCCATTCTTAATGAGCCACACTCATAAAGGACGCTATATAATTGAATGATGTCGAATACTCCCCAAATCATTTACTTCTGGCTTTATAAAACGTTTTTATACTTACCATTAAATGTGGGTGTGTTTAATGCTCTAGATATTCCCTTTTAAAAAAGCAGTCTAGGAGGCCGGAGAGCCGCCCAAAGTCTCTGTCTCCGGGCGCACCCCTGCCTTGGCCACCTACGGCAGAGCAGCAGCGGGCAGGACTGGCAAGCAGGTCCCGCTGTGTCCTCCTGGCCACACAGGACCGTAACAGCCACTCTCATCAGTCCCCACCAGACCCCCTGTTCGAAACAGCACCCAACCAACCCTGAGCAGGGTAGGGCCCGGACGGGCAGCAGTGGGGTCCCATCCACCACAAGGAGGGACGGGTCACGGCCAGCTTCCTGGCACCCTCACAGTGCCCTGTGGATGCCCGCAGCCTGTGGCCTGCACTCAACGACCACGGCACAGACTGCCCCAGAGTTATATTACAGTTTCCCCCCAAATTCTTAAGCCATGATAACTGTACTTTATGAAATGAAATACCATTACTAACAGGGAGAAGCTGAAGTTTAGCCCTACTCAGTAATGACCTTCAGATTGAGAGGAAAGGCAGCTGGACAGGCCTGGGTCTTTCTTACCACCGTAACAAACACTTAGGAGAGCCCAGCCATGCATTAAGCACTTTATGTTATTAACTTGTACAATCTTTGTAAGAACTCTGAGAAGTGGATGACACTCACCGACATCTTCCTTTTACATGGGGAACACGTGGCACAGGAAGTTCGAACAAATTATCCAGGACCAGGACAGACAGGATGGGCAGGGCTGGGATATGAGCTACCAGCAGCATGAGGTTCTGCCATCCAAGCCAGCCCCTACCTCCATGAGCAGGAGTCCCCAGCTGGCGTCCTCGCCGGTTTCACCAGGCTGCTGGAAGACCCCTGAGGACGCTGGTGGGAAGGATGGTGCACAGTGCTCAAGGGCACACACCACTCAGTGACCACAGACAAAGCTCCCTGTGGCCCCTGCAGTCCCACAGCGTCACCTGTCCTCAGGCCCAGCTGCAAGTAGCATCCTGCCTCCAGGGCCCGGCCAGCCTCCCCTTCCTCGTGTGCAGCTCAGGCTCTACACACAGACCAAGAACGACCCTCTAGCCGAGTAAGCCAGTAAGTCTCAGGCAGTCTTCGGGATAGATAAGGTCTTGAAAGATCTTGGACTCAACCCTGAAATTAAAAAATGGGACAGAAACACCGCATTTTCTAACATCATCTAAGTTTCTACCCTCAAGGTTCATTCCCAGGGTGGACTTCTTACCAGCTCTTACCTCATCAGTGTTGCATTTAGAATACAGCTGTCAAAACAACCTCCAAAAGTACAGAAGGTGTGAGGTTGAAAATATGAAACCAACAGCAAGGACTCTAGGCCCACAACTTGAACTGAGCCGGGATTTTTACAAACATTTGTTGAAATCTACCCTGTCTCCAGCAGAGCATTTTCTTGAAATGACCTTTCTATAAATGAAGACTTGGAGTACTCTAATAAAATTCACCAAGAACCAGGATTCCAAGTCCTTGGCTGGGAAACCACATTCTTTCTTGGTAAACAATCTAAAGGAAATCAGTCATCTAGCAAGCAGAGAAACAAGAACTCACTGTCTGTTTTCCACCAGTAAATGGAACATAGGGCAAAGTTTTGCTGGTCACTGGGGCCAGGACTGATGCCCCAGCATCGCCTCCTCACCAATGCACTCATCTCCTTGTCAAGCGCCACAATGAGACACAGTGCATCCTAGCACTGGGCTCTGGCAAGCATTCTTACACCATTTGGTGAGAACCTCCTCATCTAAAAGAATATGGAGGGGCCATCAATGTGCCAAGAAGGAAAGGCAAAAGCAAAGCTGGCAAATAGGAGGGTCAGGTGGGGCATCAGAAGATCTTCAAATATCTGCAGGGCCAACATAGAAGAAAAGCAAACCCTGCTCTGAATCACAAGCCCAGAGAGGCCATGGAGAAGCACGTATCAACCCAGCTGCTGCACCATCCTAAAATGGGCTGCATTCAGTGGTGACAAGCTCCCTGCCCCTAGAGAGCTCTACACCAAGGCTGGGTGGCTCTGTTCAGTCATGTGACATAATGGACTTCAAGGCTGGATGGATGCAAGTGACCATTCATGTGAGACAAAGTCAAAAAAGACAAGTCCTAGAAAGAAAAATATCTGCACAGAAGGAAATAGTGGGAGAAAGAATAGCAACAACAAATAACACAATATGAAGAAGGAAATAATTGGCTGAGTCACAGAAATGCTATACTTCAGAATCTTGCCTTTTCCCACTAATTGTCAAATGCTTCACTCACCCTATGATGAACAAACTTGGCCAAGTTCATGTAAAACCAATACTACACAGCCATTTGTCAAAATGGATTAGAGAAAGATTTGCAAAATGCTCTGATACATTTAAGTCACTTATGACAGTACATAGAAGGCAGTCTTCTCCAGACAGTTTCCTGAGGCAAAAAAAAAAAAAAAGACTTCAGAGCTCTTCAACAGTGCTACTGAAAAGCTGAAGAAGGTACTGTGCTCACAGACATCAAGGGAGCAGTCAGCTAAGAGAATGTTTGGTGCTTTGGTGAGAAAGAAGCTTAAGGCAGCAAACGGCATTTCCAAGACTATCCCACATGGGTCATTCAACTGACATTGAAAATGAGTAGGTCAAAGCAATAACCTTTGATAAAAATCAGTAAGTGCTCTTAGGAGATTACTTGAAAACAAATAATAGCCTTTTCTTAAGGGCAGGTAGAATGAATGGAAGTAGCAAGGATGGATGGATGGTTGATAGAGATGATAGATAAGCAGAAACAGATATACATGACAGAGAGGTGGGAAGACAAACACAGATGGATAGATAGAAAAGATAGAGATGGTAAAGATGATAGAAATACATGTAGATAGATGATAGACAGATATGATACAGACAAAGAGATGGATCAACAGAAATAGAAATAGAAATGTGAAAACAAGCTAAAGAAATACTGGAAGGAAATGAATGAAGACCATGTAACAAGGTATCATATATTTAATAGACTATTGTAAGGCTTATGATGTCTTTTACTTAGAACCGAAGAGCTAGAACTGTGGGAAGTTTTAGTATTGTAACTCACTTTACCCAAAAGTTAATTCGAAATTGGGAGGAAGCCACAAACTGCAAATCTGCCTTTCATTTGGGAGGTGTTGTGAAACTGTACTGGTGCTACAAGAAAACAGCCTCCAAACACAGTTTGTTTCAGGAACACACTGTGCTCCTGAATTGAACATAAGATGATAAACTATAACCTGTCCTGGGGACTCGCTGGTCTGCCAGCCAACGCATCAGCCCAGAAATTATATATGGTGGCAGTTCTGTCCATTCTGGATTAACATTACAAGTCCCCTTTAGTGGGCACTTTCTGGGAAGACTTTGTTTTACAGAGGTTAAAAGGCCTATTGTTTTAGTCTAATTCTTTCTCTGCCTCTTTTGAACATTATCAGTAACCTAGCTAAGGAAAGAGGCAATCTGTTATCATGAAAGGCTTAACCACAGCCTTAGTGATAAGCTAGAAAGAAATTATTATTGACCTCAATACTGAATTAATGAACAAATTTATTGATTGCAAATTTTTATAAGATGTGATCAGATCACAAAAGGTTTTAAGGGACCTAGTAGTAAAAGAAGGGAAGGACATGGTGAAAAAGAATTTGACTTTCAGGACACAAAAGACAATTGTTCCATTCCTCAAACTTCTCTCTAGTCACTTAAATATTCGTTAAAAAGAAACTTGAATTTTGAAGTCATGAAAGCAAAATTTAAGTAAATATCCAAATTCAGTGACCAAGAAATCTTCCAGAAAGTGCATTACATGTCCACGGCCTTCACTGTTTTCCCCAATGGCTATTTTGTAGCAGATTCCATACTAATGCTAGCAAAAAAAGATTTCATAGAATTCACTGATAATGACAAATCAGGAGCTTAAAAAAGAAAACTCTGCCATCCCTTTAGATATGTGCTTCTTCACTGTCAAACAAAACATTCCAGAAGCACAGAAGAAAAGTAGGGATACCTATGAATAAAAGACTGCCATCTGGACCTCAGCAGTTTGCAACTGTCAGTCTGACTGGGAAAAAATGGATTTAAGACAACAGATTTTTTTTCTGATTATTAAGTAAACAAATAAAAAAGGAATAGAAGCAGGCACTGGAGAATGGACATCTTTTCAACCACTATGTTGCCAACATTTACGTTCTAAATTTACCCACCATTATCCATCTATGAAAATGGCCACAAGCTCTAAAGCAGGGTTTCTCAGCCTCAGCACTACCAACATCTGGGGCTGGATGATTTGCTTTGGGGCCATCCCGTACATCGTATGACATTTATAGGATTCCCGGCCTCTAGCCACTAGATGCCAGTAGTTCCTCCTGCCTCCCAGTTATGACAACCAAAAATGTCTCCAGACAGTGTTAAATGTCCCAAGAGACAAAATTGTCTCCAGCTGAGAATCACTACTATAAAACACCCTAGACTCATAAAAATAATATACTGTATGATCGCTTAGTTTCTCACAGTTCAAGGCCACAGGCTGCACTGAAGCCCAGACAGCCATCCTGCAGGTGTCTCTATGAGCACAAGGTGGATGGGATGAGACAGGGCAGGAAAAATCCACCATCATGGGAAATAATCCATGATGAGCTGAGAGCACCACCCCGGAGTCTCTATCATAAGAAAACCAAAGAACAGGCATTGAAGTCCTCTCTATCCTAGCCACCAAAAGAACGGCTAAATCTCAAACTTATGTCTTCATATTGGGCTTCTGAAGATCATTGAAAGAGATTTCAAAACAGACCTTTTTCACAGGAACCAGACCATTTTCAGCCTTTACAATTCAGTTCACCAATTTAAAAGACAACCCCGCAGCACATGCTTCGGCCCTTCCTGAGCTGGGCCCATGAAACGGGCATATCCTCCCAGACTTTTCCACGGCTACTTGATTCAGTGGCAGCACATTTTAACTGGAAATGATTTGTGACAGCTCATAAACATCTCTGAATACAAACCATTGTCAAATGAGGTATTAACAAATTTGCACTTCTCGAGTTCCCACACAGGCAATTTTCTCATCATTCTGACAAGAGAAGTGTTTAAGGAAAATGCAACAAACAGTTCTGAGATCTGTGGGCAATGTTTTCCAAATAAGTGCACCAATGTACATCAAACAGCTATTTCATTTCAGCAATATAGATTTCCTTTCACCCTGGCAGGTGCCCTTGAAACAGGGGAGCCCAGACACCTGGGCTTCCCCCTCCATTCATTCAACCCTCACTTTTGAGCCTCTCCTTAGAAAAGAGAATGTTCTCTATGGCATACCAGCACACACAGCAGCCTCCAGGGGTTTGTCTACAAAGGACTCCACAGGAAAGCGCCTACTCGCCACCAGATCAGTCAGATGCTGGGGTGGAGGTGATCTGTGACTTGGCCCCGCTCACACCAGCTCTCTGGACCCACGGTGGTCACTGGATTTAAACGCAGAGGCCCTGATGAAATGCTGACCCTGAAGCAAGAAGGTTTCAGGAACACTTAAAACTGTCTCACTCAGTACTTTTCAGACTTGAGGGCACAAATTCCCTAAGGACCTTGTTAAAAGGCAGGTTCCGATTTGGTATTGGGGTGGGGCAGAAGTCTGCTTTTTAACCAGGACCACACAAGGGTACCTTAGATAACAGAGCCAGGAAAAGACCTTAACTTAAAAGAGGAGGGATTTCTACTCCCCAGATACAATTGCTTCTACTTCCCAATACAAAATGAGGATTTTAGAGGAAGGAAATGGATTTAGACTCATCCAAGCTTCCCACCACCATATTCAGGGCAGTTCACGGACCTGAGTCCTGTCAAGATACAAAACTGCTATTCTAACTTTTGACATGATAATAGAGCATTTAAAACCCTTACATGTACCCAGCACCCTTTTACCTGCGGGAATCAAAAGTGCTTTAAATGGAATCCTTCTTGCAAAGAAACCCCATTTGATTTCTGGATGATTAACACTCACAATGTCTGTGGATAAAACGAAAGGTCCTGTGGCCAGGATTCTCACCTGGCCCTGATTGGCTAGCTCACTACACATGTGTGGGTAATACATTGCTATTGACTCTATATAAAAAGCTCTGCCCATTGGTGTGTGTGTGTGTGATATGGTGGCATGGCTGCATGGCTACAGGAGAGCAGAGCAGAGGCTGGAGTGGTGGCAGCACCAAGGACAGAGGCCTAGAGGACGGCTGTGGGGGACGACTGTGTGGACAGAGAGGCCCAGAGCGGCTGTGCGGGATGGCTGTGCGGGCAGAGGCCCAGAGGCAGAGACCGGCTTGCTGCATGCAGACTCGCTCTGAGTGAATGGGATTTTAGTGATTGACCTGCCACCAAGGAAATAAAGTTGGGTATAACCCTTTCACCCCAAAGAAATATTTTACTGTCATTTTCTTTGGTCACACTGAATCCATAGTGAATTTGCCTGGGGCTGAAACCCACTGGCAAGACAACTGGTGTAGTCAGCAGGATTCATTGTTGACCAAGGAAAAAGACAGGCTGCCCTTGTGCTTCAGTGGGCTGGGCTGCCCCTCTGAATGGGGAGACTGTGGATTGTCCCCCAGTGGGTATGTGGTCTGAGGTGGCTTGCCTTCTAGAAGACTGGGCCCCACCCCAGGACTGGAGGCAAGTGGAGGTGATACCTGAGGCTGTAGAGATAGCCCTTGGTATAGTAAGTAGGCCTTTTAAGAAGCAGAGTGCCCATGAGGCAGCGGGGACTGTGGGTTGGCTGCTTCTCACAGTATTAAAAAAGTCTGCAGAAGAGAAGGACATGCTCCTGAAAGAGACCCAAGAAATGGCAGCACAAGAACACAAGCTGCAAACTTCTGTGGATTCCCTGAAGAAGGAAATGGCATTGATGCGAGAGGAGGCAGCACGAGAGCACCAGCAGTGAGGTGCCATGGAAGGGGTAAAAGATTCCTTACAGAATGAGACGGCAGTACTGCCAGGTGCTCTGAAGGAGGAAAAGGCCATAAAGGAAAAAGATGAACTCCTGAGGGAAGCACAGGCAGAGTTGGCACAAGAACGCCAGCTGTGTAGCTTTGAGGTGCAAGCAAGAAAGCTGCTGAAGACTGAGCTGGCACTGCTGTGAGCCATGGTAGAAAACATAAAGAATGTAGCAGAGGAGGCACTCGGGGAACGGAGACAAAGGTGCCATCAGCCCTGGAAATGGAGGAGCTGGGGAAGGATGAAGGGGTGGTGCCGGAGGCACTGGCCCCTCCTCTATTGAAAGCACACCCAGTGGTGGTAAAGAAAATAAAGACCCAGCAGCCAAGAGTTCCCCAAGGATAGGCAAAGCCCCCTCCCCACTTCGTGGAGCCCTCTGTGCTCTGCCCTACACTTAAGCTGAAACGATGAGAACAAGAAAAGATATAAGGTCTGCTACTCACAAGAAGAATGTAAAGGACCCTGTGAAGGTCACGAGGACCCAGATGTGGGTTGATTTAATACGGGCAGGAGCAGATGGAAGGAAATTAGATGGGAAGCCAAAGAAAATCTTATTGGAGCTATGGCAACAACTGAAACCAGAGCAGCAGTTCAAGCCATTAAGACCAAAGAGGCAGAGGTCAGAGACAGAGCAACAAGACTGGCCTGTGTGTCTGCAAGACTTTTTGCTGGAGACACTCACACACACACCTGGCCTCCCTCTTACCTCTCTTCATCCCTGCCCCCGACCATCCACATGCCCTCAACACCCAAGGCACACTCTTGCCTCAAGGCCTGTGCAGGTAGTTCCCTGTACCTAGATATCTTCCCAAATACCCACAGAGGTCACTCCCTGGGATCCCTGCTCAAATGTCACCTAATTGGTAAGACCTTCCTTGACCGCTACACATGGAACCCAACTTTTTGTTGATAGTGGAGTATCTTGCCAATGGGTTTCAGCTCCAGGCAAGTTCACTATGGATTCAGTGGGACCGAAAAATGACAGTGGAACGTTCTTGAGGTGAAAGGGTTTATACCAACTTTATTCCCAAGGTGGCAGGTCAATCACTAGAATCCCATCCATTCAGAGTGAGTCTGCATGCAGCAAGCCAGTCTCTGCCTCTGGGCCTCTCTGCGCCCCCCAGCCATCTCAGTCTCTGTCCTAGGCGCTGCCACCACTCCAGTCTGGTCTCTGCTCTCCTGCAGCCTTGCAGCCGTACCACCATGCCACGCAGAGCACTGTGTGCTCTTTATACTCAATAACAACGTATTGCCCACACGTGTGTAGTGAGCGACCAACCAGGGCCAGGTGAGAATCCTAGCCATAGGAACCTTCACTTTATCCACAAGGAGCTTTCTGAATTTAAAAAATTGGGTTTATTTCTTTAAAACTTTTTTTCATGCTTGTGAGCATTTTTGTTTGTTGAGACCCGCTCTAGTTCAGAGTAGGAACACATCCAATTCCATAGCAGCCAATATTGGATGTACCTGCAAGAGCAAACAGTGCAGCTGGAGTTTTAGGCCTGGCTATGCCCCAGATCAGCTGAGAGGCCTCAGGACACACCCAACTTCCTCATCCGTGCAAGGTGAGACCCCCCACCGGTGCCCAGTCTCCATGCTGAGCCAAGTGAAAACAGAGCTTGTCCATTCATTGTCGAACATTCCACCGGCTGCCTGTGGAGAAAGTGAAAGTTCCTATGACCAGGATTCTCACCTGGCCCTCGGCAGCTTGCCCACAAAACACGTGTGGGCAATACGTTGTTATTGACTCTTTTTAAAAAGAGCTCTGCCCAGTGCTCTGGGAGACACAGCTGCAGGAGAGCAGAGACTGGAGTGGTGG
The DNA here is from genome assembly GCA_032199065.1 of Smutsia gigantea. Taxonomy (NCBI): domain Eukaryota; kingdom Metazoa; phylum Chordata; class Mammalia; order Pholidota; family Manidae; genus Smutsia; species Smutsia gigantea. The sequence goes on from JAVSCE010008916.1 coordinate 40,336, forward strand.
CAGCGCTGAGGACAGAGACTGAGACGGCTGCAGGGGCAGAGAGGCCCAGAGGCAGAGACCGGCTTGCTGCATGCAGACTCGCTCTGAGTGGATGGGATTCTAGTGATTGATCTGCCACTGTGGAAATAAAGTTGGGTATGAACCCTTTCACCCCAAGAACGTTCTACTGTCATTTTTTTCAGTCTCACTGAATCCATAGTGCACTTGTCTGGGGCTGAAACCCATTGGCAAGGCACTGCCCAAGACCCTACAAGATCCCTCAAGGTCTCACAAGAGAAAATGCCCTGCTGCGGCCCGTCCACTGTGCCCCTTGCTCCCTCTAGTTCCAGTTGCTCAGTGAGTCCCCTGCCTCCACAGAGCCCCTGTTCCTCGTGGGCTCTCCCATAGCACCCAGCTTCACCTCTGGCAATCCCCACTACCCACCAGCGAGCCAGGGAACCTCTTCTGCCTTCCTGCTTGCCTTCATCCTCGCTGACAAACCCCTCCCCCAAGTCTACACTTATTCACAGGACTGCTGGGTCACTGCCTTCTCCCCACTTCCCAGTCATCTCCACAAGGTCACACTGGGCATGCTAGGCCAGTGAGAACAGGTGATGAGGTCATCAGAAACTCCCCGAGTGGTCTCATGGTCAGGACACCTGAGTGCAAACAGGCAAGTACAGCCCTGTGCCCAATCAAGAGAGCTTGTATTCATTTCTAGAGAAAATAAAAACACAATAGATTTTTATCCTTAAGCCTTTAAGAGAATATCAAAAAGATCATCCTGAATTCCAGTTTTCTGTTTCTGTTGAATCCTTTCCTTCTCTGTCTCTCTCCCTCTCTTACTTGGAGAATTCACTGGGTAACACACACCCCATCCCCCTTTGCAGATTAACCCCCATTAGTGCCACAGGTCATCATCAATTCCAAAGCGAATCCTGCCTGCTGGTATGGAATCAGTCAAAAGAAAGACTAGTAGCCATCTGAATGCTGGTTTACCCTGCATGCTGAGGAATTCCTTCAAAGACTTGAGGGAAAAGAAGAAGAAAAAAAGGATTTCTTAAACTGTTCTAGATTCATGTCACATCTCCATAAAGAAATGGAGTAATGACACATTTAGTTAACAGCCTAAGCATGTTGATGCTAAGAATGGCAGAAGCATATGAAATCATGTCCAACTCCTCTCACAATGACGGCCTCTGGCCACTCAGAGGCTCTGGCCCCTACTGCCCATTCCCAGGACCACAGCTCTCCTGCGTCCTCAGCTGCAATGCCTGGCACTTCTCCGTCTCATCCTTTTTCTCCTATGATACTTCTCAGCATTGCCAGTGTGTCACAAATAAAGACTTCTACCAGCTGGGGATACCCAGGGATGACGAGCTTCCCAAGGACCGGCCCAGCAGTCCAACCCCACACCTGGAGCCCAAGCCAACCAGAAAAAAATCACTCTGACTCAGGAGCAGGTGTGGAAGAGGCAATGTGACAGGAGCAAGCAGACTGGACCCCGGCCCCCCGCCCTCTGGCTGCTTGGGCTTCCACACAAGCATGTGTTCGCCTTCTGCCATCTGTTCCAAGGCCTCTCAGCACAGGGCAATGGTTTGGGAAACTAGCAAAATGCTAAGTTACAAAGTAAAGAGAAGAAAGACTAACAAGCCTATGTGGATGCTGTACTAGAACAGGGACCACCTCTGCAGAGGGCCTAGGTTGAGATCTCCTTGTGCACACAGGACTGTGCACGTGGAGGAAGGCAGCAAAGGAGGCCTTTCTACTATTGCCTACAAGCCTTGCTTGTAATATCAGCCACCCCCATCTTATTTTCTTACACCAGCTTCCCCACATTTTTCAACAATCTCTATACATTATATATTCAGGTTATCCACCACATGTGTCACAGTCATCCCAGAGATTCCACCCTCTTCAGAGTGGACTGAGTCCCACAAGGACACTACATGACACCAAAGACATCACACTTTTATGTGGCAGGAAAACAGAAAATACATCAATATCTACCTGCAGTAAACTCCTAATTCATAAGACATCTAAGCACAGAGGTGGGTCTTTGTCACCCCCATCTACAGCAGTCCCAATGCCTAACACAGCGCTGAGTCCCACCATGCTCCCATGCTGTGACTGCACTGCCAACTGCATCAGCAGCGTTGGGTGTCCACTCATAACTGTAGCAAAATTAGCAATGACTACTGGACATCCAGCATGTGTGCATCAAAGGCTCCCTGAGGTCAGTCCCCTGGCAGAGTGTGCACGTAAGTAACCACCGACGGAATGAACAGAGAGCTGCATGTGAGCTTCAGCAATGATGTCAGTGTTTCCTTAAAAACCTCATTTGTGGTGAGAAGGCTCATTCTGATATGAGAAGACATTCCAACACATACTGTTTCTCACTGGAAGACCCAAGTCCCCTTCAAACAATCCTATTGCCCTGGAACCACAAAAATAACATTCTTTTCAATTTGCCTCATTTAGTCACCAAGGTTGAGTCTTCATATAAGCCACTAACTTTTTTTGAAGACCATAAGAAAGGAGTCCTAGTCCCCAGGAGCAGGCCACGAGGTCAGGAGTTCCACTTCGGATTAAGCAGTTGTTCTTCAAGACACATTCTTTAAAACATAAACAACTCCAAGGGGTCAACACTGAAAACACTAATAGTGTTAACACTTTGGTGTCAAGGGGCTTAGCAGTTTAAACCCATAAACCTATGTTAGTAGGCTGGTGGTTCATTCATTCATTCAACAAACAATTACCAGGTAACTTCTAGTGGGGTAATGGCTATGCAGGATACCAGCCAATAACTGGGAAAAGGCACAGGAAGACAGCTCTGCCAGGAGGAAGGGGTATATGTGGAGCAAGGGGGTGACTCTTTGACCCTTTGTCATCTGGGGCGACATAAGGATCCCAGGCAATCCCAGACACCTCGGGTGGAACAGCAAAATGAGGCAGCCCTCTCCTGTTAGACCCTGCACTTGGTCTGGCTCGCAAAATCACATATCACAAGAAAAGTGTAATTATGTGGAGCTGGAGAGGTTTTCTGAGCCACTGGGACATGCTGAATAATAAATATATGCTGGTCATGATGAATAAAGGCTGCAGAGTGAGTGAATTTTCCAATAAATCCTATTCCACATTCCTTGCATTTGGAACATTTTTTGTGGAAAGTATGGCAGAAGGCAGCGAAAGATGAAATCCCATTCTCATTCAAAGGTGAGCAGCAACTCAAGCACCAGGAAGAGACCGGTGATGGCACACGACAAGCATGCAGCTCTGTGCGGCTCCCATTCACCCACGGGACAGGTCCTACTAGGGTTACGGTAACTCATCAAAGGCCAACTTACTTAACACGGAAAGAGAACCGCTGGGGGCAGAAGTATGATCATAAATTGATCATGCTTGAGAATGGGTGGTGATCAGCTTGGGTTCACTAGACTATTCTATACTGTTAGTTTGAAATTTTACCATAATAAAAGGTTAAAATGGTTTAAAGAATAAAAAAGAGCAGGGACTAAAGGCAATGTGGCATATTGGATTGGATCTGGGAAAAGGAAAAGGACACTGGTAGGAAAACTATTGGTATCCAAATCAAGCCTATGGTCTGGTTAGCCATTCTGTACCAGCGCTAATTTGATGGGCAATCAGACCATCACAATGCCGTGTCGTAAGTGTGCCATGGTTACACTAAGATGTAAGTCTTAGCGGGAGCTGGGCGAGGGGTGGACAGGAACTCTCGTCACTATTTTGCAGACTCCTCTGTAAATCTACAATTAAGGTAATTGATGAAGTTTTTTTTTTAAAGCAATGGCTTACTGATAGAAATGGGAGGGATATAGATTTTGAAATCCTGCACCCACCCTGAAAACATAACCCATGATATACCTACTACATCCTGGCATCTAAAAGCTAGCCAGATTGGAATGAAAAGTCTGCATGGTAGGAATGGATATATTCTTAATTATGACACTTAGAGGCCAGGAGTTTACCCCTATCTTCTTTTTTGTCCTCAGCACACCATCGCTGTATCTGTGTGCAATGAATATGCATTTGCTGTTAGGAAATTTTTTTTTTAAGTATTGTAGATAAAAAGGCATCAGAGATTTTCAGGAAAAAACTAACCTACTTTTTAAAATCTCAAGTTATTGATCTTGTGACCTGCCTGCAAGACTATTTAACCCTTAGGTTAGTAAGTGCATGTCTAAGTGTGACTAATAGAAGGGCAGAACACCAGGTCCTCCAAACACAGCAGTTAAATGTTGCAATAGAAGACAACTCTGATACTACCCACTCCAGTTCATTTTCAGAGGCCAATATTCCAAGACACTGACAAAAATGGGGATTTCTATCACTGTCAATCACATGTCTTTACAGAGCCCTACCCACTCTAATAACCACCCTAGCCAATAAACAGCAGGCCAGGTACCCAGTGGGAGCTGTGGGCCCACTGCAGGAAAGCAACCGTCCATGACCTTGGTGGGACACCCATCAATAATCAATCACTCTTCCTATCCTCATCACCAAGGACACATTTTACAGAAGCTTGACCACAGACTTCTGTGAGGTAGGCAAGTGTGATGGAAGAACTCCACATGTGTCCCAAACGCAAGGCTGCAGAAATACACCAAATGCACATCACCAGGTGCCAGGCAGCTGAGATCCCAGGGCAAGACCTACGGCCACCATCTGATCTCAATATAGGCAAAAGCAGGCTTGATGGCAGTGATTGTGGCAGCCCACTTGGACCTCTGCAGGCTACCAGCACAGCATCCTCTGCAATCCGCCCTTCAGTGAATGCTTTATGGTGATTTTAGATGATATGGGTTATCTGAATTTATCATTGTTCATGCACTTTAATTAGCCTCCAAAAATACAGAGACCCAACCTTCATGCCAATCTTTGTTCACACATTGAATCCATTTTTAACAATGCATTTTTAATTTGCTCTTCAGCATCTACTTATACATCTGTCAGTGCCTGCCTTGTAATTCCCGGTGGAGAAGCACTCTGGAGAAAAGAGTAATAACAGCTACAGTGTTCTGAGCCCTGGGCCACACTACACGATGGACACACGCCCAGTGCTTTGCATGAGCTGTTTCCTTAGTCTTCCAATTGGGCCGCAGGCAAGTAGATTCAGAGGTCCAGAAAGAGAATTAAAGAACAGGCCCATGCTCACATGTGGGCAGAGCTGTGAGGACCTTTGCCCCCCTACCCCCATCAGGAGGCCAGGTGTTGTGGTCTGTGCAGGTCATCTGGGTAACATCACTTCTCTCCATCCCCCCAAAGTAGAAAAGATCATTTTGCTTGGAGAAGTATTACTGCCCACACTCCTTAGGAACAGAGAGCCAGATGCCAAGATGGGGGCTTAAGGGACAGAGAGAACTCCTTCCCGCCCAGATTACTTGGGCATGTCACTCAATCTCTCTGAGTCTCAGTTTCCACATCTAGAAAATGAGAATGACAATAATATATCTATACAGCAGGCATTTGGCAAAGTTTTATATGAATATTAATTAGGAGTATTAGTATTTCCAGTCAGAATAAACTCAGCCCCCAAAAATGACATCACTTAAGTTCCACGCATGAATAAAAAGCTCCCCCTCCCTTGCCTGTCCCACCTAGAATTTCCCCCATCATCCCTGGTACTTCATGGATAAGGACTCAGTGATGGTAAAGCCAGGGTGGAATTGGGCATGCCCCCATAGGCTGGGGCTACAGCACAGTCGGCCCGTCCTAGGGTTCGGGACCTGCTAGGTGACACACATGGGGCTCTTCCATGTCTACAGACACGTGGTCTTGAAAGTCAGGGTCACCCCTCCATATGTACTTCATGCATACTATTCTCCCCTGAAACCACTTCTTGACATCTTCCCCTCATAGCACTGACTCCAGCACAGCTCCATTCGGAACCCACCACCCCAGCAGAGAGAGGGCGCAGGTGCACCAAAGTGACAGAGAAGGCAGTACCCGCCAAGAGTCTCCTGTACATAGAAGCGATGCCCCCCGAAATGGTAAGGGCCACAGGACACAGATATTTCAGGTGATTCTGTTTCCTCCAGAGTGCCTAACAAAATTGCTGATGAGGCCTGCAATACACACTTTCTAAATATTTATTAAATTTAGCTTTTAAATAAGTACTCTCACCTGTCCATAAAGACAGAAAATCCCAACCATAAGGCCAATCCATAAGCTCTGTTAGAAGCTCAAACTTCACATAGGAACACTCATACATAAGACTTGCTCTCTGTGTGTGTGTATCTGAAGGTATGTATGTCTGTGCCAGGGTGTGAGTGAGTATACATGTGTGTCAGGGGAAGGCAGGAGGAGAGACCTAAGCCTTTGATGGCAACACCTGCAGGTATAAATTTAAGTGATCACACTAACTGCAATGCACTCCATGGGCATCAATAAATACCTTTTAAAGATTTCAAAGGTTAAGAAGTAATTATAATAACAAAAAGAGAGACAGTGTGGTAATAGAGAAAACTGGGGGCCTTTACCCTAACATTATTGTGATTTATGCTTGGCAATTAAGTTTAATAAATGATGGTGGATGCAGTTGGGTGGGGTAGGTGGATGGAGAGAGGGATACTGATGTGAATGGTTAAGTGTTGTTCCCCTATTTTGTCTGGTGTTTCCTCCTCAGTATAAGCTGTTATTATGCCCACTTTCCAGAAGTCAGTAATGTGCCCAAGGTCGAGAGCCGGAAGTGGCAGAGCTAGGGACAGCTCCAGTGGGCCCTACCCCCACACCATGCTGGCCTTATCCCTTTAGAAAGCCAAGCTGTAAAGTGCTCTCAAAGAAAACATGGCCTGGTAGGGAAATTAAGATCAGCTGGGGTCAGATACAAAGACTGTAAGTGCTATCGGAATAAAAGACACCTGAGATACACTCTGATAGGAGATGCAGAAATGAGGGGTCAGAGAACAAGGGCACAAGGCAAGTGAGCTCACCGGGAGAGATGAGCCTTCAGCCAAGCAACCAGATGCTCCCAGCGAAATGGAGCAAAGGCCAAACAGCAGCCAGCACTGCCGCTCCCGTGAACACGATGAGAACGGCACTGCCTTGGCGCTAAAGGGACTCTGACTGTTTAACAGCTGAAACTAAGTCGGGACAAGTGGGGTCAGAGCTCAGCGGAAGGCCAGACAAAACTGTTAGATGAGATTAAAATAAACTACTTGGGAATTACTTACATTAGAATTAATAAAATAATACACCTTTTCATTTAGTTCTTATTTTTTGTTCTATATACCATACAGACTACATAGCATTCCGTGACCACTAGTATTTTAAAAGGCAAAATATTATCAATCTGTTATAATTTCTGAAAAACCCATTTCTTAAAATCATTTCTATGTGCTTGAAGGTAATTTTTCTGTATCTGAATGAAGTCTATAAAGCTCTTGCCTGCCCTACCATAATCAGATGTCGCTGGCCACGCGAACACAGCTCCAGACCTGAAACCAAACCACTACTCGGAATTAAGTGGCCTACTTAGAGTACATCCCAAAGCCTTGGCCTCTTTTCTGTGAAAGAAATTTGAACTGGTATTGGAGTCACTTGAAATTTCCTTCTCTTGGGTAAAACTTGGAACACTGAATCCTAAACCTAATTGTTTCCATGGACCTTCTTGGACAGTTATAAATAAAGGATTCTAGTAAGTCAACATGTATGAAGCACTTTTTTGTTTAATAAAGCTCTGTTCAAACTCCTATTTTCTTGTTCCTAAAACCCTCAATCTTTTACTGTTATTTTAACATCGTATGTATTTTTGTAGCTATCCTTAAATCACTTCTGGGAAGGAGGCTGAGCATAAAGAAACAGAATGCAACTAGCACAGAAGGAAGAACAAATCCAAGATCTCCTGCAGAACCCATTCTCCCATGGGAACACTAGCCTAAGCCTCCCAAAATGATGAGACTAGACTACAGGGCCTGAGCTTTATTTCCACAGCGAAGAGTGACCAGCCCAGGCAACAAGAGCTATTCCAGCACCATAACAAGGTCATCCTGCCTCCTGCAGATGGCAGAAGGTACAGATGTAAGTCACGCACTTCTCCAGAAACCCAACCTACTGTGACCTCTGTGGCACATGAGAATCTCTGTGACTTGAACCCTCAACATTAATTTTCCATTATAGCAGAATGCAGATTCCCAAGACAAGGTGAGTCGTCTTTACCTCGGCCCCAGCAAGAGTGGTTATGATGCTGGGCATGCTTAAGGATGTCCCCTGAAATCTGCGTACGACCAGCTGCCTGGAGATGAGCAAAGCTGGGCACAGCAATGGAGGAACAACATTTTCTGTTGAAGGGAGAGTGCTTCACGGCCCCAACTCCAGGGGGAAAGTCAAGCTTTGGACGGTCAACCTTCAGTAGCCAATGGTCAGTGAGGGGGAAGTGAAAGGGTGTCTCGCCGCGACCCTCCTTACCCCAGCACGACTCGGGAGACACGGGCCCACGCAAGAGATTTTAATGGCTGAAAGAGAGAATGGCTGCCTCTGAGCAGAGAGCAGCAGCTCGTGGGTGAGGAAGCGCATTTTTAAGGAGTAGGGATAGGGTGTGTTCTGTTATGGGGACATTGGTGATTGGATCTTAAAGGGTGGGGCGAAATGTTTAGAGATAAGGTGAGGCAAGTCCAGACATTTTCACCAGCCCATGTGCTTGGGACCATGGGGTAAATGGAGGATAAAGTACTATATTCTTACAGTGAGAAGTTGGGAGGCTGGCAGCCTTTGGCAAGCAGGCCTCAGGGCCTCCATTCCTGCTGCCCCCTGTTCTCCCAGCCACAGTCCAACCACACCGAAGTGGCTTTAGCCCAGGCTTTGCTGTCTCCGGGCAGGACAAGTGCTCACTCTCAATGCCCAAAGTATCAGAACTTCTCTTTTGGAGTGATGATGAATGTCAGATACAGAAGCTGAAGCCCCACTGGGAGGTCTCCCCGAGAACGCTCTGGCTGACCCCGTGAATCCACGATCATGGCAGATCACCCAGAAAGCTCTAGGGCCCGTGTTGGACTCTACACATCTTTGGGTCCTCGTAAACTAGTGCTGTGCTGGGTGAGGTGCCTGAAAGATCACAAATAAAGGAGCAGGGCCCAAAGATGCATAAAACTAGGCCAATTCTTTCCTAGGCAAGAGCATGAGACTAGACCCCAATCCACCACTATCCCCCAAGGCTGCTCTGTCTCATCTACCCAGCTTCCCAGCAGTAACTCCAGACCGAACATGAACCAGTCCCTATGCTGGACGCTTGGGATATAAAAGTGCACAGCACAGACCTCAGTGTCCCCGTTTACAGACTGTGAGGAAAGCAGGCACAAGCACAGTCCATTAGAAAACAAATGGTGTGAGCACACACAAACATACACACACAAGATGCACACACCCACACACGCACACACGCTATACTAGGCGAACACTATGACCGAATCCTGAGGAAACACAGAGGAGGGAGGGGACGTGCCAGCCCAGGGCGCTGACATCCCTGGGGACCCTCAGGGGCAGAGGCAAGGTCAAGCAGCACCTCCCAGTCCCAGAATCCTGGGGAAGGGGAAGAACAAGGGGGTAATGAGTGAGAGCCTGGAAAAGGGCAGGGCATGCAGGAGGGCAGGGCCCCAAGCGCTGAGCCTGAAGCTCAGGGCACCTGCTGACCAGGAGCTGACCTTTCTGCCAGCTGGACCACGGGAGGCTGAGGGAGGCCATGGCCGTAGGGGCGCCCCACCTGCTTCACTTATAAATGAACCCAGGACCTCCAAAGCACCCCAACAATGTGTGTGACCCATCTCCTCACTGAGATGGGTCTGGATTGAGTCTTTTAAAACACTGGCCTATTTAACTACTGAGCAATGAGTTTCTATGTGCAAGGCTGTCTGAAACACAGCAAGGCCAATTGTTGATACACTTCCCTAACTGACATGGGGAGGGCCTGCCACTGCGAACATAAACAACTGCTCCTCCAGAAGCAGTCAAGGCTGGCTGAGAGGGACAGCTACAGCCACCGGCTTTTCCAGTAAGGAAGCTGATGCAGCTGCATGGCAGAGCGTGTCTGGAGGCCCACCAGCCACCAATGCGGGCTCCGCTCCTTCCAGGGCCTCCAAGGAAAGCCTGCGACCTGTCCCCATTCCAGGCTTCTCCGTCTGGGCTTTGAAGGGTAAAGAAGGCAACACGAAAAGAATGCACAGCCTTTCTGAGGCTATTTAAAGTTCCTCTGGCCATAAGGCTGGTGCTGGCCGAAGCCCCCTTTGGGTAACTGGTACTTTCATTTGCTCTAGGACTACACAATCATTAGTACCTGTAATTCATCCTAACTAATCAAAATTCATACTAGTTAATTCAACAGCTAATTAGAATTTAAAAGGGCTCTATTGCCATTCAGGCCAGCTCATTTAGGAGCTATTGAAATCCTTATACAAGACTAGGTGAAAAGGGAGAAATGAGTCTGTTTAAACTTCTAAGTGGTCCCTTCAATACCCTTTGTTCCCTCAAATCCCTTAGCTCAGTAGGCTTATCTCATTGGATTAGCTGCATTAACATTTCCAGTACCCTCTCCCCTTCCACCTCGCTGCTCCACCAGCAATCCAGTCACAGGACACAAATGTTCCATCAAACCCGCAGTGACAAGCAGCACTCTTTATGCCTACGTTCCTTGCAGAAGCTGCTGCCTGCGCACCGCCGGGGCAGAGGCTGGGCACAGTGGGTCACGGACAGGACGCAGCCACCGTGGCCTGCACCAACCTAAAATCGGTTTATAAACGTCTATTCCACACTCCAGTTCTGCAGCACCTGCTGTGTGCTGGCCCCTCCCCAGGCATCACCCACTTTAGTCTCTCCAGGTCCCTAAGGAGTCACACACCTTTGGTGTGTTATTTCAACAGAGACTGGAGCCCAGCTTGGTGGGACTCCACAGCCCACTTCCTCCCCTGCACCATGCCTCTCAGTTATGTGTATGGAAAATTCCCTACTGGCTTATCTTCTCTCTTGATTACCCTTTTTTCTTAACTAACCAGCTTCTCTAAAATAACCCAGCTTATCACAGAAACTCAGCATACACAGTAAAAGAAGTCTTCCTTTTGTGTAAACATTAGCAATCCAAATAAAGACGGATCCAATCCCATTGAAAAGAGCTTTAAGGACATTTAGAAATAATAAAAGATTGCATAGCATGAGCAATTCCAGTATCCTCCCAGGTGAGCAGAGAAACTGCCAACAAGAGGTAACACATGAAGGGGATGGGTCAGACAGCCCTATGAGCAAGAGCGAACACAGAGCGTTCATCCTCACTTACAGTTTACATGGCCAGTCCTTAGAGGTCTGACTCTGGTTCCTCAACTGGAAAACAAAAGAGAAATCCTGGTCGTCCCAGGGCATGGGTGGAAAAGAGATTGGATGCCTCCACAACTCAAGAAAGGGGTTGTTTTTAAGTCTGTAGCTCCTAGTAGATCCTTAAAATTCTGGGTTTAAGGTGGGTTTTCAGAGCATTTGCTTGATGGGTAAGGACATAATGGAAACAGCCCCACGCCACTGTCCATTTCCCACACAGTCAGTCCAACAGCCATGACTTAAGAGGAAGCAGGATCCTTGAACTTGAGAGGCAGGTGGGACCCAGGTGGCCACCAGGCTCCACACCAGCCACTCATTTGAAGACAAAATCTTAACCAACAGCATGTGACCTCAGACAACATGCTAAAATTCTCTAGGACTTAGTTCCCTCCTCTGTAAAATGGGAACAACCATGATACTACCCAACCCCACAAATTAATGAAACGGATCAAATTAAATAATGCACAGGAAGTGTTAGACAACAATGCCAACATGAAGGGGGTCCTTGGGGGCAACTGAGCCAGAGGTCTTGAGCAATCACCGTACCTGGCCCAGGGCAGTCAAGCAATGTGTCCACTGAAGGATGATCCTGAGTTGCTCTGGGACCATGCAACTTGGGGACAGAGCTGGAAACAAGAATCTGTGTTTCCTGAATGACTTCCAGCTGCTTTTCCCATTAAGCAGAATCACTCTCATTCCACTTGGCCCCAGGACTAAGAATGAAACTATGGCTTCTGTCTCCAAGGCAAGAACGTATCAGCCAGTCACCGTCTGCATGTCTGTCAGTCACAGAGACCTGACTTTGTATGCAGCATTTAAACTGGAAGCTGTAGGTGCTAACAGGCCATCCACAGACCCCATGCCCTGTCAGTGACCCTGCTAGTGGTCAGGACATGGAACAGTGCACCTCCTTGAAATTTGGTCCTCCCCTTTCCCAAGCAAGAGTGTCATCAACTCAACTGACAGTCACAACCATCCTACAAGAATGCAAGCATTGCCACTTGCATTTTCAGATGAAGGAACCAGTACTTAGACTAGCCTAAGACTACACCCCCAGAATGAACAGCCCCAACATGGGGGCCCCCAACATCTAGTTCTGGGAATTCCACCTTTTTCCAAGCCAGCATCTTCACACTTGCAGAGCCTGAGTCCTCCAGGGGTAACTGAAGACCCACTGACATACAGGAAGCCAACTGCTTTCTTAATCACTTTGTTTCATCTCCATTAAATGTCACACTGAACTTTACTGCCCATATTATGTCCCCACCATGACCCCAGTACAGAATGTTATAACCTTATCTCTAAGGGAGATGGGACCATCTTGATTCTAGCAAGGACAGGAAGGGAAGGAGGCAGCAGTTTGAGGTGCAAAGCCAAAGGAAATGAAAACAGTGCCTCTCACAGAGATGTCAGCACTTCTGCAAAAGAAAATTAACTCCAACTGTGATACAAGTAGGACACGGTGCACCCTGCTCAGGAGACACCTCTGCCCCATCTGCAAAGGCAGAACTCCTCAGACTCTAAGAAATGCACCAGTCCCTTAGGTGAGGACAGGCACAGAGTGGCCAGGGTTGCAGAAAGCAAGTTCAGAATTGCGCTCCTGCTCCTAGATCAAGGCTACATGATGATTTGAGGGAAAAAGATGGAATCATGATTCTATGTGTAATTGTTTCCACATCTAATGAGAACTCTGCTACGCACAGGACTGCCCAGCTTGGCTCAGGGAGCATGTGGTGCCAGATGGAACCACTCTCTGCAGAGAGGAAAACCTTACCATCCCCATAGCAACTCCACCCATGCTTCCAAAATGCTTAAAAAGACACCCATCAAATGGTTTTCCACAATTTTTCAGAAACTGACTCTTTATTCCATGCCCCAAGGAAATCAGGTTCACTGGGGATTTTCTCATTATAAAAATGATCATTATAGGAAATACAAAAAAGATGAAAAGATATAATTTTTAAATCACCCTGAGTTCTACAATGGAAAACATCTACTTGAAATAAATGGTTACATTTCCTTCCAGGGTGTTCCCTGGATGGAGGTGCGTGTGCCCACATCATTCACACCACAGATTCCTACTGGAGGCCCTCAAGAAAACCCACCAAAGTATGGCTGGGTATGTGCCAACTCTGGTGTGGACAGGACTGCGTATGTGCACTCTGGATGGGAGGAAGAAGAAAAACCCATAAAGGAAAGACCTTGACGGATCCAAGGCTGACCTAATCCACAGGCAAGTCATGTGGTCATCTGTCACACACAGGCTGAAAACCATTAATAGAAATGAACTGCTCTATTGCTCGCCGCTATATACTGGAATTTGTCTTATTCGGTTTTCCCCTTGTTCCACCAGGTATTTAGTTTTCACATCCCTGTGGATTTTAAATTCAAGGCAACAGAATGAAACTCAGGAAGACATATCTAAACATGGAATAAAAGCACAGGCTGATGTCTAGAAGATGAGTCAGGCTTCCAGGTAACTGTCAAACACTTAGTCTTCTGTGAAAAAATGGAAAAAAGATGCACAGACCATAATTTGCTCTGAACTTTTCCTGATCCCAGAACAGAAGAAAACAGCTGAGGGGACCCAAAATCATAATACAGACACCCTGTCAAAAGAGAAAACTTCTACCCATGATGATCCTAATAAAATTAATGAATTGATTATCTTTTACAGTTTGATAAATCTGTTTGAAACATATAAGGAATATTTAATTCACCCATAATTTATTCAGCCAACAAGTTAAATTTTGGGGAGGACAAAGAGAGGGCTAGAGTCAGTCCAGAAAACAAATGCTTTCCCTGGCTCCTGGTAGGTGGTTCACTTTGGGGGAAAAAAACAGTAAAATTCAATTTAATGCAGGTGAGTAGGAAAACCTAAGGGAGGGAGGAGTAGGGACAATGGCCCTGATGGTGACCGCGACGTGCCAGCCTGCTCCTCATCCCTTTCCCTCCTGCAGCTGCACTTCAGCCTTTCTGGCAGGACTTTCTGTTTGCACTGAGGTCTGACCTGACCCAAGGGAACAGGTGAGGCGCCAGCACCCACACATAGCAACACCCAGGAGCTGAGAGCAAGGAGGGAGAAGGCTTCCAGCCCTGAGGGTCCAAGGCCTCCACAGGTCCTGCATCAAGCCCACTTCCCCCTGCCCTCCCACTGGCCATAGTCCATTTGGTCATGCACCTGCCATTCCTGGGCCGCCACTGGGCACATCCCAGAATGAGGGACAAGAGGACCATGAGCCTGGCCTCCTGCACTCACTTCCTAGTAGGGAGATGATAACCACCAGCACGCATGTGACTGGCAGAGAAAACCAGGACAGCACTTGGCAGGGCCCACTGTCATGGATGGCATCACGGGGAGGGATGTCTGGCCAAGGCCTGAATAAAGTGAGGGGACAGACATGGGGAGTTCAGAGTTCAGGGGCAAGATCCTCTATGTAAATGCATAACCAGTGTCCATACCTGCAGCAGAATTCTGCCTCTACACTTTCCAGATGTGGGCATGAGGTTCTCAGCTCGGAGGCCTTCACTGAAAGATGAGAGAGGCCCCACTGGATGCCACCTCCAGGACTGGCCATGCCTCCTCAGCAGCCTTCCTTGGGGGCCATGTGCAGCAACAGAGGGACCAAGCGCCCAGCATGTCTTGCCTAGAGAAGGCTATCAATAAAGCACCAGAGATGGTGACAGACAGGTCATGGAATGAAGTACTTCTAAGTGGTTTTTCAGCCAGCTCTCAAAAGCAGCCGTTATATTTCTTCCCTGGGCTCTGCCCACCCTTCCCCTCTACCAAGCTTAGGAGCAAGAAGGTCCCACTGATGTCTTGCCATCTTTTCTCAACAGGGAACAAGCCAATGAAGTTAAAAGTTCACAGTTACCACTCTGTTATCCAACAGCAGAAGATGTGTTCGGGTGGCCAGAAGACAAGTTTCCTCTCTAAGCAACGGAAAGAGCACATCTCATCCCCTCCCCTGCAGGGCAGACACCTTGCTCAGAGGTAGGGCCATTTTATAACAAACTCCACCTACTTTACCGCGCCGCCACTGCAAACTGACCTCTCTGCCATAGTTATTTAGTCCTCATTGACCTCACAAACTAATTACCCGAGGAGACCAGAAAGCACTTCATTTGCCACCTAAACAATTGACTGATATCTAAATCCTTGCTACTGGGTGTGAAAGCCCAGCAAAGCCAGCAGACACTCCAGCCTGTATCAGCAGCTTAAGGTGCAGAAGCAGGCTTCCACCGCTTGGACTGTTCGGTTTCCACATGTAGTTTTAGTGAGCAGGAGTTAGACTCAGCACTTCTGAGGTCTGTGGAGGAGTGAGAACAGAAAACTGCAAAGCAAGTGTGAATGGCAGTATGAATGACTTTCCCCTTGGAATCCAAGAAGGGGATCAGAATACCTGGCAATCACAGTAGAAGAGGCGGAGCCTCGCATGACAGTAAATAGCTGAGTGAAGAAAAAGAGCCGCTGGAGATAGCAGTGTGGGCTGGGCAACAGGGAAGAGATGAGAAGAGGATCCCACATCCATGCCCGGCTGCCACTCACTGCTCTTCTGTGATGTCTCTTTTCTGCACAGTCTGCCTGGTAAAGGTCTGCATGCCTTGGTTGCACTTCTGAAGTTGATCTTTAGTGCTTTCCCCTAACCTCTCACAATTACGTCAGCCGGGTGCCTGCCTAGCCAGCAAGCTGCAAAGCCTTGGTCCCGGCCCACTTCTGGAAGCACCCTGCTATGGCAGGGATGACAGGGCATCTCTTTCTAATTAGGCTTTGTACATATAAACTCTGACTGAATTCCACATTCAGCTAACAGTCACAATAGAGAAGAACAAGGAACAAGTTCTTTAATTATACTTCTAAGTACATTTCATTAATTATGTGTTCCTTAAAGCCAAGGAACATGAAATTAGATGTGTGTAAAGAGGTTTAAAAAGTTACAAATGCTGTCAAGTAGTAAGCATTATTATTACCACGTGAAATGTTAACCTGGCTTCCTGGTGGGCACTGCACAGGGCATGAAATTCAAGCATTTTGTGAAATGTGAACACATACTGACTATTAATCGTGGTCAAGACAGTCTCCAGTGCGAACGATTTGTTATGACAACACACAGAAGACAGCTATCCCAAAAGGTCGCTTTCCTTCCCTATTACTGGCCACTGATTGAGTTTAGCAAAGATGGAGGCAGACTCCAGGGCAGAGCCAGCCCCACCGGCCTCAGCCAGCATGAAGCAGACCCAGTAACAACAGTCCGTGGCCCAGCTCACCTTTATTCAGTTCTAGCCAGGACAGCTCCTCCTGCAGACCAATGATCACCTAACAGCCTCCACATTCCCCACCTTTACTCACTCCCAGCAAGCACTCCTGCGGCCCTGCCTTGTCATCGGAGGCCCAGGTTAAGCGCCACGCTTCTCTCCAAACCTTTCCGGACTCCATTCCCCAGTAGGCCCCCTCCTCTAACACCATAAGCCCAGAGTTGCCTCCTGCCCCACACTCATGCTGCCTCACTGACTGAGACACTTCTGTGTGTCTGACACAAGCTCTGGCCACAACATACACTCTGCGGAGGCAGGAAAACAGCCAGTCTTCACTGCACCTGCTGCCCTTACCCCTTGGACATGTTCACTGACCTTCACAATTCTTACCGATGTTTAGGGACCTTACCTGGAGAAGGAGAAAATAATCTCAATTTCTTGATGTTTAAGTCTCTGGGTCACAAAAGCATGCCTATTAGCGTTTCATATTCCCTAAACCAGAGCATCAAAGCCCTCCCACAACTATGCAGAACTTGCCCTCGCCACACTCCGACAGCGAGCGAACTCAGAAGCCTGCCAAAGTCACTGTGGGATACATACATGGATTTCGAATTGGAGGCACTTAAACCCTAATAAATAATTTAGGATTTTTCTCACCACGTTCACCCTTTCATGGAGTAAGCTCAGCTAGAGTTCTAAGTTTTAGGAGCTCTACTGACCTATGAAATAATCAGCCCCCTCCTCACCCCCTGGCTACTTCCTCTCATCCCTGCCCACCAGTGGTCCCCCAGTTTCTTTAAGCACATACTCCTATGAGCAAAAGAGCATGAGCACACATGTGTCATGTATATTTGTAAGTTACATACGAGTGCTAGTAGTAGTGCATTGTACACATACAGGAATTTAAAGCTCTAGTACTGCCTCCTAGACCCCAATACACACAGCTCCCTGGAAGCCACCAGCCCTCTCCCTGCTCATCCACCTGGCAATTCTGTTCTTTCACTAAGTCCCAGCCCAAAGTCAGCCTCTCCCAGAAGTCTTCTTCAACTGACCAGAGCAGACAAGATGTCCTCCCAGCACCTCCTGGCCACTCCTAGCCCCTGGTGCAGCCATTACCCCAGGGAGACCATTGCACTGTGTGGCACCCATGGGTACCTGTCTCCCACCAGAGTAGGGACAGGGCCAGTAGAGAGCCACTGCACAGCCATCACAGTGCTCTGTAAGAATGTGGAATGAGAAAGAAGGAAGGAAGAGTAAGGCAGAAGACAGTGCAGCCTTCGGTGCCCACACCCTGCAGACCCAGTGGCCCCACTCTCCCCATGCACAAAACCTTTCCTAACAGTTTAAATGGTGTTTCCCAACTCTTGAGACTTGATGAGTGAAAGCTGCCCACTCTTGCTGGCTGCTTTCTGTACACATGGTCTACCTTCTCCTTGGGTCTCCAAGTCCCTAGAGGGCAGATGGGGTCTCCACCACATTGGAGGTGGGGACAGGCACTTCACAAATACTTCCTGGGCTTGATAATCGGTGCCATTACTGAACACTCACTCTAGCAGTTCGCCAGACCTCTCCCAGTTGGTTTGTATGTGCACTGTCTCATTTAACAGTCTTCAAAACCTAAGAGGTAGGCAAACAGTTGTTTTAGAGAAGGGCACACGGGCCTTCCCAAGGTCACACAGCTCCGCAGGGATGCAGCCACACATCAGCCCACAGGGACAGGAGTGTAGACAAAAGCAACGCCCTTATGGCAAAACCTTCCTCAAAACCAGGAGACAATATATGTGCTCAGATCCTTCCCCGTACACTATGGACAGCAAGCTGCTGCGGGCAGTTGAGGCCCACCTGTGAGCCCTGAGGCTGCTTCCTCGGGCGGGTCAGGTGGGGACAGCCTGTTCCATGGCAGGCGCCAGAGCTGGAGCCTTTACCTCAGGCATGGAAATGTGTTCCAATTTTAAAAATCCAATATATCAACCATGTTATATATATAAAAGGGTGAGCATTCACATTACAAAGTAATGTACCAAGAGCTCCATTAAATAACAAAGGCTCCAACTCCATTTAATGTCCAACTTTTATTGGAAACAAATAGGATTTCTCTGGGCTTAAACTTACTACATAAATTATGTAGTTATGACTGTATGTATATTTAACATTACTCTTCACATGAAAAAAAATTTCTAATCCCAGGACCTCTAATTTGGAAGTAAAAGATTTCGAATCTCCTGCTGAAACACCAATAAGATGAAAGCTGGGTTTGGTAAGGGTGCAATGTTTATTCTAGTAGCCAAAGTAGCAGAAAAACAAATGTTCAACCAAGCCAGCCAACTGCAAACATTACCTCAATCCTTGAAATCATACAGGCATTATGTCCAAAAAGGCCCTCTGTCCCTACTAGAAAAACATTCTGGCATTTTATCATTCTGCTGAAGGAGCAAGCCAAATCCAGGTCAAATTAAACAAAAGTCTGCCAGCTCTGCGCACATCAGCCAACAGTAAATGGGGAAAGTACACAAGGTGTATTTTTCACTCACCCAAAGTGCCCTGAGCAATTGTTCCAGCAACTGATTCAATAGCATCACTAGCACACAACTCCCCTGGGAACCTCCTACCACCCACTTCAGCCAGGGACCCTGAACAGGTCGCTCCCTGAAGATGCTTCCTCACCCCTGCTAATCAGACCACCTGGACAGCCACCTACCAGCCCTCCCAACCACTGGCACTCCTTTGCATATTCCATCTTCAAGGCCTTGGCACTGTCCCAGCTGCCGCTGGGCAAGGACAGGTGTGCACCTGGAAAGCAGCATGTGGCTGACCACATGGGCGGACCAGGGGAGATGCAGGCCGAGCAACAACTACCCAAGCAAAGCTCCCCAGTCTTGGTGCCTGGGCACCAGGGCTCACTCACCTGAGCAGAGGAGCAAGTGGTGCCCATCTGGGCCCCACAGGCCCGGCACACTGCCCGCCAGGCCATGCCACACACAGGGTACACGCCCAGCATGCACCCCAGGAGCATGGGAAGCACCTACACCCACTGAACACACACATGCATGAAGGTTTATCGCGAATGAACAAGCTCACTGGGACTGACCCCAAAGACAAAGCTGTCAGGGGTGCTCCCTCCAACCAGCATTATAACCGGGTTCCCCTCTAGCCTATCCCAACCTTTCAACTGAAAGCCTGCCTGTCAAAGAAAGCAAAACTGACCTGCCTTTAGGTACTCAAAACCTACTGAAATGACTGTTCCTCTCTCTCAAACTTCAGGTGCAACCAGCTTAGGCAGCCAGACACTATTAATAGTTGCAAGCAACTCTGAAAGGGCTCAGCTCTTGGCTAGAAGCAGAAGGCTCTACCCAACCTATAGAGGAGAGGAAGTGAAGCGCCCTCAGGTGAGCATCAACCATCCAGAGGAAACAAAGAAAGGCATGAATGTGATGTTGGTGTCCCGGGGGCAAGGCTAGGGAAGAGTCTGACCTCAAAAACTGGCTGTTAAGGACGGAGGGAAGTACCTGAATGAGATGCCACACAACTCCTCACCAGCTGCTGCTGAATCCACTCCCTGGCCTGGCCTGGTTCCTCCATGTGAGTCCGAGTTACCTCTAAGTGTTCAGGTGAGGATACTGGAGAACAATAGGATTTCTCTGGGCTCAACTTACTACACACTATGGTCAGGCAGTCCTTGGCCATAAAATCCTGTAATTTTACTTAAAAATATATTACACTGTTGCGTGCCACAACCTTCCTGAGTAGAATTAAATTCGAAATTAAAATATTACACAGGTCTTATCTGTCCTGATAAGATCTGCCTAGAGCATCCCTGTGTATGCCTAGAACAGAACCAGGAAACATCCAAACTCCTTTCACCTATGACCCAGATGATATAAACCCAGATTTTTATAACAAAAGGATGGGAAGGAAAACTGAAAAATCGTACCATTTTACTGCTGAATTTGCAAAGAATTTTTTCATACTAATATTTAGCATTGGCAAGGGTGCAGTCACCCTCACAGCTGTGGGAGAGGAAAGCATTCATCCTTTCTGAAAAGCGATCTGGCAACACCTTTGCAGGACCTTCTCAAAATTCTCATACACACCAAATTCCCTTTTAGGAATCCATCCAAAGGATGTAATCAAAATATTCAATGCGGTGTTATTTATAATAGAGAAAACTGTTAACAGTCTCAATGTCCCAAAACAGGTTTTAAAAAAAAATACAGTATAAATCATAATTGTACTGAATATTATAGTCATCAGCAGTGGTAATTTCAGAAAATATTTAAATCACATGAAAAAATGTTCAGGATGGAATGCTAAAACATAGATGTTCTATACATGATTTTTATAATTAATTAATAAATAAGCCTAGAAACACTCTACTAAACTGTTAACAAAGGTTATCTCTATAGACAGCACAGTCATAGGTAATTTTAGTAATTTTTCTTGTTTCTTTTTTCTTCTTCATTGTTTCCTATTTTCCTATTTATCTGCAATTAGCATACAATTAGGGGGAAAAAAAGATTTCAGAGACTAAATGGGAAAAAAGTCAGGTGGAGTGGGCAAAGCAGTGGACTAGCATTGGGACACCTGGCCCCACTCTGCCCTCACCTGGCTGTGCTGGCACCTGCATCACCAGTGGTGACAGGAGTGGCCACTCCAGGACCAGTGCATCCTGGGTGCTGGTGACCACAGGGCAGTCCAGGACATGCCAGGTGAACACATGGATATCACTGCTATGCAGATGGGGAGGACAAGGTGCAGCCCAGAACAGAGGCCCACCTAGATCCGCTGTCCAACCCCACCCAGGCAACTGGGCTCAAATAAAATCAAGGCCCAGAAATGCCCCACAATGAATGCCATAATACATTATACAGGGGACAGCACCAATCCCAGCCACCAGCTGAGCTCAGGAGCTAAGATGGGTTTTCGCTCCTGCCCTGCTGCCAAGGGGAGGTTTGCAAAGAGCTATCCTGCCAGGCCAGGGTCAGGTTGAAGCTCCTGGAACCCATCTTAGGTCCCATAATCTCAAACACTCCACTTTGTCTAAGATGGGTGATATTTCACAAGAAGTATGTTCAATATATGTGGTACATTAATCTATGCCCCCATGGAGCAAAACAGAGAAACTTAAAGTTATGATTATGTTTTCTATTTTTTTTCCAAATGTGAGAAGCAAAGGGAAAGGAAAATAGTAAGGCTCCACGAGTTAGATCCCTCTGAATGCACAGACAACAAGGGCCTAACCCAGCCTCCCCCCAGACCCACAGCTGACAGGAGGTTTCTCCTACACAGCCACAGTTCACCCAGAAAACAGGTCCTGATGCTTTGACACAATATACCAGAGGGGACTGATGGAAGTGGTTTTTAAGGAATGGTGCAGAATACCGTCAGGCAATGATAATACTCCAGATTTTTACTTTACCTGTCTTTCAAGGAACTCAAAGGGTCTATGTGGACAAAACAAAACACCCAGTAGCCCAATTCTCAAAATCCAGGCTCTTGCCATGGGCAAGTCAGGAACAGAAGACAGATGTCAGAAATAAGAATGGGGAATGCTGCAAGGGGATATAAGAGCCCCAG
The DNA here is from genome assembly GCA_032199065.1 of Smutsia gigantea. Taxonomy (NCBI): domain Eukaryota; kingdom Metazoa; phylum Chordata; class Mammalia; order Pholidota; family Manidae; genus Smutsia; species Smutsia gigantea. The sequence continues at coordinate 62,461 of JAVSCE010008916.1, forward strand.
ACAGGGCAGGAGGGAAGGAGGAAGGAGCTTGCTGGCTGGATAGTCACAGGGACCTACATGGGGACAAGGAGAGAAATGGCCCCGTCCCTCTCCACCAGCTAGTGGATGATCCCTGATGAAGAACTTCTGGCCTGGGCCTTCCTCCTACAGCTCTGGAGTAGAAGCCCAGACCCAGATGGAGAAACTGCTAGGCTAGGAGAGTCCACTTCTCATTTACAAGAGCTGTGACTTTGGGCAATTTCAGGACTTCTTGTTGCCTGCCTGCAAAGCAGGATGGTCATTGTGCCTAAGTCATAGGACTGCCCTGGGAAGTAAATTCCTTATGCTATTGTGTGGCACTAAGAGCAGCTGGCACAGAATCAGCATTAAGCAAGCGTTTGGACCGCCACTGACACTCTGAACAACTGGCCTGGTGGAAGCCAGAGGTCCAGAAGCCCTTCCAAATGCAGCCTGGCTTCCTGCTGTGGGCTCACCAGCTCCTGACTTTTAGAAGTAGTGAAATTTTACTATGGAAAGTCCCTCCCCAACTCTGTGCAGAGGTTGCTGGCCTCTGGGCACATGCCTGGTTGTGCCTTCACCCGCTGACATGGCCCAGGCCATCTCTGGATAACAGTGCCCCTGCACAGGAACCAGCTCAGCACAGCAGGAAGCCTGCCAGTCTGCATACCCTAGAAGCATGGGATTTTCGCACCTCCACAGATGATGGCCCCTGCCGCACCTCACACAGAGCAGTGACTGACTAGTCAGGGGTGGGTGCAATGGATCCTCTTTGCAAACTAGACGAACAGCCCTACGCTGGAGAATTTCAGGGTCCACTGAGAGACTGTGTGGATGAGGGCACACAGATATTGCTCACACCCACCCAATTCTTGACCTTAAGGTCACGCAAGTAGTCCAGGCCCTGAATCCTGTCTGGAAAAAGAAGAGCAAGTCATTTGGCCGGGGCCCAACTTAGGAGGTGGCTTTGTAATATGAGTAGTGTGTCCACTAACAACTAGAGCAAGACCATTAAGTTCATTACACCTGTCACTCTGCCAGCTGACTATCCAAATTGCCAGAGATGAAAGTACATTATGCCCAAGGAGTGCCACCCCGCCCCGCCCAGGGCAGCACACACTTGTCTCAGACAATTTGTTCTCAGTGTCTGCACCTGCAGAAAGAATGTGACCGTAAACAGCTTGAAACTTGACTTTGAGAAACCTAGGCCTAAGCAGCTAAGAACAAAGTTTAGTTTCATCCAAAGCAGGTCCCTTGGAGGGAAACTAGGTGCCTTGTTCCCTAGTAAGAAGGCGGAGGAATGTGGGGGGTGGGGGGTGGAAGAGGAGGGGTGAGGGGCAAGGCAAAGGGGCAGCGCCACCCAGCAAAACACAGGACTCATAGCTGCTAGAGCCAAAAATAAAAGCAAGAGACACACCCTTTTCATTTCCTTACTAAGTCACAGAATTCTAGGCAGTAGGCAGTAGGCCTTCCACACAGCCGCACATCCACAGGCTCCCTGGGTGAGCAGCGCCCGCCGCCGGCTGCACAGTGTTCGCAGTGCAAGCATGATGCAGACAGCGGTAATTTATTTATCCCTGTCATGTAACATTAGCAATCTGTCTGGGAGCTTGGCAAGCACCAACTTGCACTGTCACATAAACTGTCTGACAAACTTAGTTTCATAAATGCTTCTCTTCCAGCAGACAATAAAGCATCATTAAAAAAAAAAAAAGTTTGTCATCTCCTTTTCTGTCTTCCTTTCCAAAAAAAAAAAGAGAAGAAAAAGAAAGAAAAACAACAAAAGACCCCATGCAAACAGACAGAAATGATCCCTTAGCAGGGTTCTTAACCTTGAAAGTTTCACCATTTTCCTAGTGCCAAATAAATAGATGGGAGAGAGGTGCCATAGTGAGGGTCAGTCATGAGGGGGGTACAGAGCAAAATCTGTAAAATAAAAGTACAGTCATTAAAAATTAATAAAGGGTGTGGACATCAGCTCCCCACCCCCTTCTGCTCATGGGGATTTCAGCCAGACATTCTGCATCCTCATTAAGTGGTGTCTGGCAAGCTGCCGGAGTTTCAGTGGGTTCTGGGAATGCCAATATATTAACCAGAGGACTTTTTGCATACCCTTTAGTTTTTATTCTAGAAAAGTCAACCATTTGGCACAGTGTAGCCTTATTTTTGTCCAGGAAAGCTCTCAGCTGCCAATCAAGGGAGAAATTATAGCTATGTTCTTCGGAATTTCCAAGACCTATCTGGAAAACATGCTTGGTGGAAAGAAATGTCCTCACAAAAACAGCTTAAAAGGCCAAAGTGCCATTTTTAGTGGGAATTCAAAGAAAAGCAACCCATACTTAAATCACATAGATATGAGACAACACAAACATTATTTTCAAGTCCTCCTAGGATAGAGGAAAAACAATATTCATTGGAAATATGAACTCAATATTTCTAGCAATTAGTAGTACAGGTGTTTGGCTGTTTTGCTGCCTAACAATGAGGCAAATAATGCCACACACATGCAAAAAAAAAAACCTAAAAACTGTCAGGTCTTGTGGCCTAAATTTTCCAATAGTAGGCAGAATCTTTACATTCCTATTTTAAAACTTAAGATTCACCTTTCATGCACACTCATAAATACAAGTCAAGGTTTAATTCTAGACTAACAAACCCCATTTAGGCAGAAAATCACTTTGACATCAGAAACTAATGGCTTCCAGAGAGTTTTCTGAGACCTAAAGAAGGAAGGAATGGAGAGAGGAAGGGGCACATTGGAACCACATAGTAATTTTTCCACTGTTCACATTTAATAGCCATGTGTCTATATAAAGTTTGTTAAACATTAACAAAAATATTCCAGGTTAACATGGAATGATCTTCTTTTATGGCTATGGCTCCTTGAGTTTACTTTCTTCTGTATTAACTCTCACCGAAAAGACACACACACCACAGAGACTCTGAAGTCTAGACTCAGAAGAAAGATGAATGGAACTATTGCAAGGGCCACAGGAAAGATATGACCAGTCACAATCCCAAATGTCCCTGCCAGGAGCCCTCAGGGTGCTTGGATTTACACAATGACACACAGCAACCACCTCCTGCCCAGGCCAGGGGTGACTGCATGCTGGGAGAGTGCAAAGGGGTCCAGACAGAGTCTAGGGGTCTCCAGATACTTTCCTCAGAGAGTGGTCACTGTCACCTCTCTATGTTCCCCTAACTACATGCCCCTCCAGCAGTCCAGAAAAAAAAACAGATGGCATCGCATAAGCTGCAAGGCTGCTCTGCCAGGCTGCCAAATCAACACAGACTACAGGACAGCCCCAAACTGTAAACACCTCTGCAGACGGGTCCTTGCTCTCAACAGGCCAGGCAAGAAAACTATTCTTAGAACACTGTCAGCAGTTAGGGGAAAATAAATATTTGTCTATGTATGTATATACTTTGGGTATATAGGGGTGGGGAGGACTTTGAATCTCAAATGATGTGCCAAGACACAAAATCCCTTAATAAGCAGGTAGCACTGACTGGATTTCTCTGCAGGACTGTGGTCATGCAAACCAAGCCCACAAGAGGATTCAAGAGACAGCCATAAACCCTGCTGGGAAAAGCCTTCTTAAACATAAATATAAACCTACTTGAACCAGACCCATGGCCAATGACAGCAAACTCTTTCAAGGGTAACAGCAGAATATTACTAAAAAATTAGAGGGGTCTTTTAAAACAGGGGAGGAAGGTAGCTGTAACTCCATTACAGCAAATCCCTTACTGGCATTTATAGTCTTGGCCCCAATTCCTAAAAGTGTGTTCAATGTCAACAATAAAGTGAAGCTCTTAAAAGAATTAAGCTTTCAAAGATCCCGAGGTATTTACCCCCACATTTTAAAAAGTACTGCTCTAAAAAGGGCCATTACAATAAGCACACATAATGTAGCGGGGGGGGGACATGAGAAAGGCAGTATTTACAGAGAAGACAATGTTTCTATAGCATCTTACTATGCTGATGGACAGTGACTGTAATGGGGTATGTGGGGGGGACTTGATAATAGGGTGTCTAGTAACCATGTTGTTCAAGTAATTGTACATTAACAATACCAAAATAAATAAATAAATAAAATAAAAACTAAAAATAGAAATACCATTTGACCCAGGAATCCCACTCCTAGGAATTTACCCTAAGAATGCACGATCCCAGTTTCAAAAAGACATATGTACCCCTATGTTTATCACAGCACTATTTACAATAGCCAAGAAATGGAAGCAACCTAAGTGTCCATCAGTAGAGGAATGGATAAAGAAGAGGTGGTACATATACACAATGGAATATTATTCAGTCATAAGAAGAAAACAGATCCTACCATTTGCAACACCATGGATGGAGCTAGAGGGTATTATGCTCAGTGAAATAAGCCAAGCAGAGAAAGACAAGTACCAAATGATTTCAGTCATCTGTGTAGTATAAGAACAAAGCAAAAATTGAAGGAACAAAACAGTAGCAGACTCACAGAACCCAAGAATGGACTAACAGTTACCAAAGGGAAAGGGACTGGGGAGGGTGGGTGGGAAGGCAGGGATAAGGGGGGAAAAGGGGCATCACGATTAGCACATATAATGTAGTGAGGGGAGACATGGGGAAGGCAGTATAACACAGAGAATACTAGTAGTGACTCTATGGCATCTTACTAACCTGATGGACAGTGACTGTAATGGGGTACGAGGTGAGCACTTGATAATGGGGGGAATCTAGTAACCACAATGTCGCTCATGTGACTGTATATTAATGATACCAAAAAAAATAAATTGTCGTGCATCTGTAAAAAAAAAAAATTACTGCTCTACAAGAGCCATCAAATGTCATTCAAAAGTTGATAGGAAACCAAATATTATAATTCAATAAATGTACATGGGTAATATTTGCATCTACTCATTCGTTTATGTGATGATCCTAATTTGACATTATGATCCTTTACTGAACATAAGGAATATGTGCCAAGAGAACTGCACAGAGTACAAAGGCAGATGTACAGATGACAAGTAGACTCAATATGAATACCAGAAAAGACTAAGTACTCATAGGTAAGCTGCAAACAGGACCATGCAGTAGCAGTTTCTCAGCGCAGACTCTACAGAAACCTTCCCTGTAATTCTATATTCAGTCCAGAAGCTCCAGGGACCATGCAAATGGAAGAATACCTTCTTGGCTCGCCAAACAAGCAGAAAGGGCCATTTTAAGGAAAATGTCCTAGGACCATGAGAGAAGGCACCAACCTCCATGCCAGCCAAATATTTTTCAGAAACCTCCACTGCTGACCATTTCGACCCACCACTACTGCAGGAAACGTACTAACAGTAACTCTGGGAATCAAATTCTGTACATCTCATCTCACTTCCCTTCTCACAATGCCTAGCACACAGTAGGCCATCAATATTCACGACAAGTGTAATTAACATTCAGAAAGCTGAACCATTAATGAGGGGTCCAAGGATGATAAGTTGCCAAAATTACATAGGAGAGAGAAAGAGAAAAGAAGGGATGGGGCACAGGAAGAGAAAAAAAGCAAATCAAAACTATCCACGGCCAGCTAATTAAAAGCATCTTTGGCGAAAATAAAAATTAGGTTGGTTTCTGTGGCCATGTCACCCAGCAATCATCCCTATACCTGGGTAGCAGCGAAGACGCCTGCTTGCTTTGAAGAGCGCCTCTCGGTCCTGTCGGCAGCGCGGTGCCCCGCCAGCTCCTGGAGTCAGGGAGCGAGCTGAGGCGCCTTCTGTAGGGGTCACCCACCCACCGCGGCCACTTCGTCCTACTGAAAAGCTCTGCCTCATCCGGAAGCCTCTTCCTTTTACAATTAAAAAACAACAACAAAAGTTTTCAAACACGCAAACGCTGTGTCAGCCTCCATAGAGAGTTAACCTGAGCAGAGCCCAGTATCCCTCGGCTGCGCATGCACACGGTGCGTCCCCAAGCCCACCCCACGGCACTTCGGGCAGGGGTCCCGGGCAGCCTCCTCACCGCCGCGCCAGGCAGACCCCACAACAAAGGCAAGTGCCGGCCGGGCTGGGTGCTCATTGCTTCCTGTTTATTCCACCATGAGGGTCAAAGAGAAATCCAGCACAGCCTGCTTCCTCCGGGCCCGGAGACCTAGCCTAAGTGTCACAGCAAACCGCCCGACACAGTCGGCTTCCCGGCCCACGCCGGGGGCTCAGGACGGCCCCGCTCCAATGTCAACAAGCGGGGAACCCGGGGCGCCGAGCGAGGCGGTTCTCGGCCGCGCCCGCCCCCTTTCCTTCCCGCAAACTCCCCCGCAAGATCCGGTACAATCTTTCCGCTTGCCGCCGACCTCCAGCCCCCACCATACAACGGTTCGCCGGTGGCCAGAGGGAACGAGCCCTCAGCTGGGCAGTGCACACGGTCCCCCCACTCGCCTCCCAGCGGCACAGAATTCTGTCCTGTAGCCGCGCGGCACCCCGCGCTGGGGCGCCGGGAAAGAGAACACAGAGTGGGGCTGGGGTCTGCCCTGGTCCTGCGGCAGAGCGCCCCGCAAAGGCGACGCAGCCGCCCTCCCCACGCCTGCCGTGCCCACCAGCTACACCGCCGCACTGACCTCGCACGTTTGTCTCTGGGGGACTAGCCAGAGTGGGTAGGGCGCACGGTGCCGGGCCGCTCCCTCTGGCCCCAGCCGACGGCGCAGGCTCGCGAGCGTCCAGTTCACGGGGCGTCCTGTCCCCGCGTCCCCCGCCCCTCCTCCTACTCCCCTCGGGCCCCAGCGCCGCGCTGAACTTGGGCCGGCCGCCGAGACCACAGCAGCCACCTCGGGTCCGCACTCACCTGCGGCCGCCCTCGGGAGCGGAGACGCGGGCCGGCCCGCAGTGCGGCTCGCCGGGCTCCCCGCCCCGCCGGCCGCCGGGAGGAGTGCGAGTGCGGGGCGGCCGCTGGGGTGCGCGGCGGGCCGAGGGGGTGTTGGGGGGACGCGGTGCGCCTGGGCTCTTTAAGAGCCGGGGACCTTCCTCCCGGGCCTCCCCCGCGCTCCCCGCCCCCCTTCCACTTTCCCAGGGATTCGCTGCCGGTGTCGCGTCGCGGCGGCTCCTCCCCGGCTTGCAGGGTACTCCTGCCGGCCGCGGCGGCGCGCGGGGCGAGCAGGCCAGCGGCACTCGCCTGCCTGTCCCGCCGGGCTCGGCTCGCAGCCTCCGGGCGGGGGAAGGGCGAGACGGTGCGCGGCCGCTGAAGGAGGTGTCCCGCCTCCCGCTTCCCGCCGCCGCTGTGAGGAGTGTTCCGCCTCCCGCCGCCGTCTGTCTCCTGCTGCAACTGTGCTCGCCGAGGCTGTGTCGGTCTCCAACTCCTCCAGTCTCTCCTCTTCCCCATTCCCCTCTGCGCGGGGACCCGGCGGGCGGCCAGGCCTCGGGCGAGGCAGGGATCGCCGTGCTGGCTCGGGTGGGCCAGCCGCGCTCACAGGCCGCACCGACCTGGTAGGCTGTAGGCGCCCAGGCCGCGGGACCCCAGGGCCCCGGAGGCTGGCCAGCTGCGCACTGGGCTGCGTGCTCGGGCCTTGCGGGGCGCGCGCCCACCGCCGGCCGGCCTGGGAACTCCAAGCTTTGGGAGAGCGGACCGGCGTGCTCATGCACCAGTTACCTCTTGGGCCGATGCGCCCCACGGGCAGCGGAGTAAGGGGCACCGGCCTCCGAGACACAGAGTAGGGCTGCAGGACACTTATAGAGACGGAAGACTCCTTGGTGAGTCAGCCCCGCGGGGCTCCTCCTAATCCTACGTTGTCATCCCCTTAGGATCCCCTCCTTTTATAAGGGAAATGGCTCTAGGCTGGAAGGTTAGGTGGATCCTTCCCACTTTGACCGACCCTTTCTCCATGAAGGACCTGCATCTCCCCTCTGAAGGCCATTTCATATTTGAACTCCACTTGAGTGCAGACAGTATGCTTTTTGTCCTTCAGAAGTACTAACAGTGTTTTGATAGGTGTGGTTACTGCTATAGTGTGGCATCTTAACCCAAAATTATTACAGTCACCAAAATCAGACAATTTGCTTTTATCAAAATTAAACCACCTGCAGACATCCCAAAATATACTAACCTGGGGTTTCAAGTAAGGTCTAACAGACTTGCAGGTAGTTAAGGGAGTTGACGGTTTTCAACCTCTCCTCCAAAAGGTTGACCAACTTAATACCTCCTTAATATCCAAAAAAAGAATCTTTTGAAATATATGATTTGTCAGTAACTTTTTAGGTAGTAAAATGTTGGTTTAATTCAGTTTTCCTTAAAGGACCCTCAGTTCTCCTCAACTATCATGGTAATTGCTATGTAGAATTTGATCAGTGCTTATATGTAATATAACAGTAACTGTCATTTATTGAGAGCGATTTGCGCAGACCTGTACTAAGCACTTCACATAGATTGCCCTATTTAATCCTCAATAATTGTCAGCTATTACTTCCCCATCTTACAGGTGAGAAAGTTGAGGCTATGAAAAGTTTAGTTAACTCCCAGACCACAAAAAGATGGGTTTACAATTCCTAACTGGTTACATATAAAGCTGGGAGTTGAACCATACTGCCATCTACCAACAGCAGCTTTGACATCCAGCTCAGTTCAGTTTAGGAGCCCAGCAGCAATGACAGCTTCTGCTTTAAGGCAGGCAGTGCTGGCACCAGTTGAGAATACCCTGGTCCCCAGGCTAATAGAGTTGCTTTTGGACAACTTTGAATCTGGCTGCCAGGGTTAGCTTTTTTAAATGACCAGGGAGCTAATAAGTGCTTGATTCAGGTTATCTGAATCTAATATGCATATACTCACATCGTTTATTTAACATACACAAATGCGTTACACTAACAGCAGATAACATGTCAGAGTTGGAGAAAACTGCTCTTGCCCTCTTGGGATAGAAAGAGAAATGGTTTTTGCCTTCTAAATGAGAAACTGCCCACAAACAGTGAAGAAAACAACTTTTTCCAAGAGCACAAAACAATTTGTTCTTCTCTTTCATGTGTACATAATAAATTCCTGATGTATAACTTAACCCTCTTAAAGTGAGAGCTGCATTTTAACATCTTAACCTCAATTTTACCATTCATGATGAACTTTAATTAATCTTGCATTGCCTCCTCTTGTTGTCCTACCTAATTTATAGCTACGAGCTGCAGGTCCCTATTTTGATTTCTAGAAAATGGCAATGGGAGAAACAGATCCCTGCATTTTCCATTCTGTCCTCCCTGTATAAGCTGTTCCTTCCCACACCCCTCCAAACACACACACACACACACACACACACACACACACACACACACACACAATCTTTTTCTCCCTCTCTCTCTCACTTTCTCTCTCATTACAGCAACGGGAGAGTTGGAAGCATTTAGATATATAATTTTTAGATATTTTGCTCTCTGCAAAATTCAACACAATTATAGGTCATCTTTACCCTGACCATTAGTAATCTATTACTCTCATTCCAAGGACCCAGACTGAAGCCCAGGAGAGCAGGACTTTGTTTTGCTCAAAAAACTGGAGAATGTGTATCCCGGAAGAGAGAACTGTGCCTGACACTCACTTAAGGGCTCAAGAGATATTTGGGGAATGAATGGAGCCTACTATTGGTATAGATAAGTAATAATATTGAGGTAAAATATCACCAAGTTGAGTGGAAATCAACTGAAATTTGTTTCAAAGAATTGAATGTGAGAAAACTTTGAGACAAGGACTGTGGGTGTAGTCAGAGTAGGGTGAGGGCCTCCCAAGAAAGCGAGGCAGGATATTTACAGTCAGAGCAATATAACAATGGGCAAAGAAGTCCCTTTTGAAACTCTGTGATAAGCGTTATGCAAAGTCAAGGTCACACTAATTCTCTAGGATAAAGATACCAGACTAAGAATATAGACATCTTCTATGAGGTCAGTTAAAAGTCTAAAGGCCTGGAGCAACTGGGCCTAGAATGTTTGAGTGTTTCACAAATAGGGAAGGGTATCTCAGCATAACCTGTGACTTTACTGTAAACAACCCTAGCAAGCAGAGAATAACCCAGCCTACCTTGAGGGCAGGGCAGGTGATACAAGTCTACACCCTAAGCCCTCAATCTCCCAAAAAATCTCCACTGCCTATAACTCCCCTAGACAACGCACCACCCCGGGCTCTCTGGCTCTCTTGTACCCTCCTGGCGCAGCCAGGAGCTCTTTCCTCTCACGTTATCTCTAAATAAAAGCCTGTACCTTGCTCTCCTGCCTTGAGTGTTTGTGAAGCTCATTCTTCGGCTTCGTGAACAAGAACCCCGGCATCATCTTTCTTGGTAACAATCCATTACAGTTCATCTAGTGTTGACTGTTTCCAGCCACCCTCAGTCCATAAAAAATCTATCATCCAAGGAAACAAAAACAGAAAGGGCAAACATGAGCAAATGTTGGGGGGAAAAAAAAAGATTCCAGGATGCTTGCAAATCAGAGAATATAATTCTGTTATTTGAATTTCATGCACAACATTTAGATGAAACTTAAGCTATCCAAAATGATCTTTCCTATTCTTTGTACCTTTAATTTAAATAAGAAATGGAGAGGAGGAAGTGAGAAAGAGAAGCCACATTGTGGGTAGTTCTGCTGGGTGAGACCGGTCTGAATAAGTTCACAGGACCAGATGCATGCGTGAGCTCAGCTCCAGGAGAGAGGGTCTGTCCCTTATGTTACTGTGCACCATCAGACTATCTCAGGGGTCAGTCTGTAAACTGGAGGTAATCATTCCTACCCTACGGGATCTGTACCCCAGCAACATACATATACCCTCTAGGATCCTTGTGGGTAAAGTTGTAACATTTCAAGAATATCTCGCCTGGCTTTAGTACATCTGCATATCAATAGGCGTTCAGAGGTGGAAAGAAGTATGGCTTTAGCGCATTTGCATCATTCCTCAGGATTGGAGAGAAGTTCATCTCCATATCAATGGGTAATTACCTGAGCAACTGAGGGTGTGTATGAACCTGAGAGGTTAAGGGGTAGGGGCTGGCTTGCTTGCTGGCTGGCTTCTTCCGGAGCAGAGGAGAAAGACTTCCTGGGTCTGCAGTTTGTGAGCAGTAAATGGATTTTAAACTTTATTTCTCCCTTTGACTGATTTCAGTTTTTAGAGGTATTTTGCCCTGGGATTTCCTCTCCCAGGAGTTAGAATCCTGCTACCCCCACTGCATCAGGACCCACAAACCTCGCTCTTCCTCATATGGGTTTAGGTTTTGTGGGGGAGGAAAGTAATTTCCTCTGCCCTTCTAGGTTCTTGGCCAAGATGTCTCTGTGATGAAAAGGCAGAGTTCTAGGAGAAAAACAAAATTTAGTAACATGTATATCTCCTGGGTAAAACTGCGATATTTCCAGAACCTCTCGCCTGGCTTTAGCACATCTTCATACAATGTGTTTTTCCAGGGGCTGGAGAGGAGTAGCCCTCTCCATATGAATAGGCAAATACAAGGGCACGTGAGGGCTTATACAGACTGGAGAGGTTGGGTGGGGGTCTCTTCAGCCTGGTCACAAGATACAGAGGGGAGCAGAAGCGGACATCTGCCTGTAAGAAATAAACTTTATTTCTCCCTTTGACCGATTTCATTTTCAGAGGTATTTGCCCAGGATTTCCCTCCCAGAGTTACACCTGTATACAAGGGAGAGACCCAGGAAAACTGAAAAACTCCCTGAAATTGCCCAAGCTGTCACCTTAAGTAACGTCATCAGCTAAAGACAGAAGAATATGGGGGCAGCGGGGGTGGGGGGTGCTAGTTATGGGAGGTTACCAGGAAAAACACAGTAAACAAGGGTCTTGCAGGTTTAGGCCCCTACCTTCTCCATTGGTAAGAGTTTCTGGAGATTCGGAGTCCTCTTTCTTGTCCTGGTAGGCTTATAACATGGAGATTTTCCTTATAAATGTAAATGTCTCTTACAAAAGGGAAACTTGTACTTGGTTTTCAGAGATTCTCTCTTATGCTGTTTTTTGTTTGGTTGTTTGTTTCTAAATTATCAGCCTAAAATAATCCTTATGCCAAAGAGACATATTTTGGGGTGATATATTCTGCTCCCCTTCAGCTTAAAATCACAAAAGACAGAAAGGAAAATGTTTTGCAGGCCACTTCTGCCTTCACCCTTGCTACCATACTCTCCTTAGGCACAAACAGAAACAGTGCCTGCTCTCTCTCCTTGAAGGGGAGTGTGTAAAGGACAAGAAAAAGTGTTAGAAAGGAAAGGACTCGGTTCAGTGTCGCAGGGAGGTCAGATATAGTGAGACAAGAGACCGAAGTCAGGAAATCAAAGTAAGTTTTAATACACTGCACAGAGCAGCAGAGCGGGCCTGCCTAAGATAAGACAGGCAGGCATGGATGCTCATTCTAAGGCTTCTTTTGTGTGGTTTTGGGGCAGAGAGGTCCTTGATTGACAGCTGTCAGCTCTCTAGGTTTGTTCTGATTGGTGAAATGGGGACAGGGGCGGTGCTGTGCTTGTGCCTCTGATGTTTCTTATCTGGGGGGACCCTAGACATTTCCTGAGTCACTTTTGGACCCTGTGGCTTCACCTGATTAACTCTTTGAGTCATTTCTGGCTTTCTGGTTCTATTTGATCAACTCCGAGTCATCTTTGGGGGACCCTTAATGCTTTTCATCCCGCTCATTACTGTCTTTCTGCCTCACAAAAGTAAAGCAGAAAAAACACAAATGATTATCTCAAAGATGATCCATCCAGACACATTTACATGTAGTATCTACACATCAGCGAGCAAGAATGAAGGGAACAATTCCTGAGCAATGACATTTGTGTATTTTCAAATTATTGACAATGATTAGAGTACTCTCAATTTGTTAAGGCCACAGCAGTTCATAGCTGCTGTCTTTTCTGGTGCCCAGGTGGCCCCCAAATTAACCCTGTAGGGACCAAGGGCACGCTGTCCCAAGATGTGCCATTGTGAAATGCTGATTTTTTCAGAGTTGAGAACAATCAAAGCCCAAAAGACTCAGAAAGAAACTTGGAACCCCCCACCCATGCCCCCAACTGTATAAAAAGAATTAAGACAGAGGACATGCTCCAGGAGGAGAGCTATCACCTTTGATAGCTATATTATAATGTGAACTAGGGGTGGTAGACAGGGAGGGATGTGGCTAAGTCTGTTAAAGTTCCTCTTTGTGCCTGTGAGCACATCAAGTATTTTGTTGATCAAACATTTACTCTTTTCATATTCCTGTGAATTACTTCCTCTTTCCTTTAAAGTCTCAAACCCATACCCCCTTCTCCTTGGTTCAGGATAACATACATACATTCCTCATTCTCCCTAACTGTCCTTGGAACTTATGTCTATGGCTTCCCTAACAAGTAAATAAAACTTTGCTTTTTTGTCCTGTTAATCTATCTCATGTTAATTTGATTCTTAGGTCATCTAGAAGAACCTTGAAGGGTAAAGGAAATTTCCTTCTCCCCAACAACCCACACCCCAGCAGAATGTCTCAGGGTTCACTGGTACCCCCTTGAGGGTTGGGGCCCGCTCTCTCTGCACAATGACAACAGCTGGGTATAAAGTGGCCTCTCCAGGCCCACTCCCTTCCATTGCTTTTGACCAACAGTCGGGGCAGCACCCTACTAAAATATTAACTGTCAGTGAGTTCAGTGTTTAACTCAGTGCCTGACCCAAAATGTACTCAATAAATATTGGCTTCCTTTAGTCCTTTTTCTTGCCAGTAGGAACAGACTCTCTCATGACTTTGTACCAAATCAACTTAGCCACACTAAAAGGCTGTCCTCTGCTTACAGGTCTTCGCATCAGCTGCACTTCTTATCCCCAAAGCCCCAAAAATTGCCCGCCACTCAGCACCTACAGTTACACTCCTCACACAACCTCTCCAACCTTCTCAGCCACCATGCTCTAAACCTGCTCTCCCCAGCCCGAGTCCGAGTCATATACTCTCAGCTTCTACAACCCTCCGTAACATTCTGCTGCTCTTCTGTCCTAAACTCTGCCACCCTCCTCCCAGTACTTAACTGCCCAGACTGTACCCCCCAACATGAGTGCACCAGGCTCCTTGATTTCACCTTCACCCTCTTCCATCACATAAACTCAGAACATATTCCGGGATCCCCTGACTGGTTTACTGATGGAACTGCTTCAAAGACTGCCCCCTCCCAGGCAGGGTACACCATCAATGAGGAGCTATCATGATAGCCAATCCCCCTACTGTCCCTGAGAAGGTGGCAACCCTCCCCGCAGGGACCTTACAGCAGGCAGAACTTTACACTCATCAGAGCTCTTACTCTGGCAGAAGGTAAAACTATCGACATCTAAACAGACTCCAAATAATATAATACATTAACTCCAAATAATATTATATAACACATATAATATAATGCATTCAAATGCCCAGAAAGAATTCCTAACAGCAAAAACCGCCTCTATACAAAATGGACCCCTAATTCAAGATCTCCTAGAGGCAGCACTTCTACCCACAGAGCTGCTGTAACTCTGAGGGGGTGGAAATCCTGGGGCAAAAAAACTTTGAAACTGTAATCAGTCAAAGGGAGAAACAAAGTTTAAGAAACTTGTTTATTGCTTACAAGCAGTAGTCCCACATTCTTGACCCAGCTGCGGGAGCAGAGCAAAAACTACACCCCCTGGAAACACCTATTGATAGGGAGATGCATTAAAGCCAGTAGAGAGATTCTGGAAATATTGCAACTACACCCACAGGCCACCCCTTCAGAAATCTTGCCTCACAATCTTCTCATTCCCCATCTTCTGCAATGGCCCCTGTGCAAGAAAACGGGAGCATTGTAACCAGACTAATAACAAAATCATGATAATCCTCAAGCTGGAGGATTCAGTTAGGTTCAAAGTCCTATGCAGATTAAGTCCATAGCTTGCCCATTCCACAGGTGGTCAGTAGCTGAACAGGTAAGGGGTTCAGAGCAATCATCACACAGCAGCTGCAGCCAGGGGGCAGGTCCAGGCCACAGGGACTGTAGGAGAAAGTAACCTTAAGGGCGATAAGATACATGTTTTAATGACACCAACATAGGCAAATCTTGTCCATCAGGTTGGATGCATGCAAGACAGTGGTCCTGTGATAGGACAGTGGCAGGAATGGGATGTGGTCCTGGTCTAGCATACCAGACTTCACCCCACTCCCTGTGGGAGTTACAGATGGGCCAGTATATAGGGCTACGGGAGGTACATGCATGGGCCATGAAGATTTTTAAAAACTTCCCCATAAGACGCTCTTACCTCCTGGATGTTTTGGGTATATTACCATGTTCTTCGGGGGCCACTCTGCCCTTACTCCAGGAATACACATGAGCTCAGCTTCCAGGCCTTTTCTCTGAGGTACCAGAAGGGCCAGCCATCACTGGTCCCTGTGTCGAAATGTCCAGGGCACGTCCACTCAACAGAGTCTCCAGGGTTTAACATAGCTGGGGCTGGCAGCAGGATGTTGCTCTGCTGGCCATATCCTGGCTTCAATGACTCCTCTTTGGCTTGCACAGACAGTTGTATAGGAGAGGCAGCAGTGTGTGTTAGCGTACACAAGGCTCCTTTTCAGAGCTCCTCATTCAAACGCTGTAGCACTGTCCATAAGCGACTGACCAGCCCTGTAGACTATTGGTGTCCGACTTCAGGCCAGATTTCAACAAACCCTTGTACCTCTCTATCATGCCTCTATGGTACGTGAAATTTCCACATTATTGCTAATTGCCGCACCCATTCTTGTAACACATATCCAGTAAAGTGGGTGCCTTGATCGCTCTCAATCATCTGTGGCCAGCCATAGGCTGTGAAGAGACACTCTAGGCCCCTCTTGGTGGTTTGATGATCTGTATGACATACAAGAAAACCAACCAACAGGCCATTAGCCATGTCCACACAAGTCATGGCATACCGATATCGTTCTGATATGGGCAGAGGCCCAATATAGTCTATCTGCCTCCTGATGAGAGATATCGGCCCCTTTAATATTCCCCCATGTTACTGCAGGATTCGGTGTAAGTCCCTCTTAGAGTACACAAGGCATTTCTTCCAGGCTCTGCCGACTTCTTCAGGGGTCAAAGGCAAGCCCCATCAATGGGCTACAGCCCACATTGTCTTTTTTGCCCTGCGTACAACAAATGCTGATGTAACCATTGGGCCACATCAGAGGCAGGCTTTCCTTCTAGCCAGTGCACCTGGGCCAATGTGTCTGCTTCATCATCCCCTGGGATGCCAAAGACAAATGGCCAGTCACATGATATATGGTGACAGTCTCAGTCTGACCAGAGGCCAGTAGGTCTTGCCACAACTCTTGCCACCAAAGGGGCTGGTGAACAACCATCCAGTTGGCATGGTACCATGTTGATAGCCACAGGGTCAAGCCCTGATAGAAGGCCCAGCTTTCAGTGCAGACAGCTATAGGGGAGGTTTCCTTGGTGATCACAAGCCATACTGTCCACAACTCAGCCCACTGACTGTTCTTTTCCTCTCCATCCTCCATCCATATTGAATCAGTCATGCGATGGAAAGCCACAGGCCTCCACTGTGGGGCCTGCCCATGACTGGAGCCATCTGTGTACCAACCGTCTTCAGGTATAGGGGCTTTTCCCTCCTGATGAGGACTCTCAGCTACCAATGGCTCAAAAGCAAGTTCTTCCTGCTTTCCACTGGTATAAGTCACTGGCCCCGATAAATGTTGGAGTTCTCCAGTTAAGGGGCTAGTAGAGAGGGCACTACACTGCTATAAATATGTGCCCCATTTGGCCAGTGTAGGCATCTGTGCCACACCACTCTGTGGCCTTTGGGTCCAGTCTCATACCCACCCTACAATGGGATAGGTGGTTATTACTTTGGATGGAGCTATTCCAGTGATGGGCTCCATAGCCAGCAAGGTGTGGTACACAGCAGTCACTTGCTTCTCTGTCAGGCTGGACCAGACCTCTACTCCTTTCCATAGTTGTGACCAGAATCCAATAGGTTGCCATGTCTGTTCAAGCCACTGCCAAAGACCCCATCCATAACAATCTTCAGTTACATAAACATCTAGCTCACAGGGCCTTGATGAGTCCATTACACTCAAGGCCTGTACGGCCTTGACTGCTCACTTAGCAACAGTAAAAGCAGCTGCACACATCTCATCCCAGTCCCACCTGATGTCCTTTCATACCAACCTGTATAAGGGCTTCAGAATTTGTGCCAAGTGCAGGATAAACACTCTCCAGTAGCCCAAAAGACCCAAAAACTCTTGTAATACTGCCACAGTGGTAGGGGTGGGGAAAGCCTGGACCTTGTCTATCACTACTTCAGGAATAACTTTAGTTTTACCTGACCAAACAACCCCCAAGAAACAGACAAACCATGTCCCTGAACCTTGTGCTGTTCACAGCCCATCCTTTTTCCTGTGGATTTTGAAGCAGTGTAGGAACTGCCCCTTGTAAATCTGAAAGAGAATCAGATGTGAGGATAATATCATCAATGTAGTGATACAGCCACACTGTTTGCGGTTTCTTCCATGTGGCCAAGTCCTGGGCTACAAGCCCATGACAGATGGTGGGACTGTGGAGATATGCCTGTGGAAGGACAGTGAATGTCCACTGCCGGCCTTCCCACGTGAAGGCAAACTGTTCCTGACTTTCGGGTGCTCTGTCAATAGAGGAGAAAGCATCAGCAAGGTCCACAACATAATGATATGTCCCCAGTTTATGACTTAGTGTGTCCTTAAGAGCTGCTATACAGGGGACAGCAGCATGCAAAGGGGGTGTGAATTTATTCAATTCTCTGTAGTCCACAGTCATACACCAGGAGCCGTCTGGCTTTTTCAACTGGGCACACTGGGGAATTAAAAGAACTGTGAGTGAGTTTT
The DNA here is from genome assembly GCA_032199065.1 of Smutsia gigantea. Taxonomy (NCBI): domain Eukaryota; kingdom Metazoa; phylum Chordata; class Mammalia; order Pholidota; family Manidae; genus Smutsia; species Smutsia gigantea. Next base: position 80,265 of record JAVSCE010008916.1, read on the forward strand.
ATGATGCCCACCTTCTCCAACTCCTGTAGAATTTCTCCAATTTCCTTGTGCCCCCCAGGCAATTTATACTGCTTTGTATTTGTTACCCACCCAGGTACAGGCAGAGCTACAGGTGGGTGCTTAGCATGTCCCCTCAGAACTGCCTTTACCACATGTATGCTCAGTCTGAACTCACCTGCAGTGGTCTGTAACCACAGGCCCTGCAGGATATCTACCCCCAAAATGTATGCAGGGATGGGAGAAATGTACACAGTATACTCCTGTGGGGGTAAACGCCCTATCCTCAATGCGATTTGGGCTTTATTCACTCTAATTGCCTTACCCCCATAGCCATCTATCACCACAGGGGGCCTGGGAAACCACTCAGGTTTGCCATAAATCAGAGAACACTCAGCTCCTGTGTCTACCAGGGCCAGGACACGTTGTAAATTCGAAGGGGAGCAGTGAATTGCTAATTCTACATGTGGCCTGTGGTCCCCACCATGTCCCCCAAGGTGGGGAACTTGACCACCCCCCTCAGTTGAACCATGATGCCCAGTCATCCTCCTGTGGGGGTGAGGGCTCAGACAAATCCTGAGTACCGTCCCCCAGGAAGTCTTGCAGGGACACAGGCCAGACATGAGGCTTTGACTCCGGCTTCCGTGTCCTGGACTGGAACTGCTGCTCTGGCTTTAATTGGTGCCACAGTTCTAACAAGATTCTATTGGGCTGCCCATCAAATTTCTCTTTTACTACCCCAGCCTTCATGAAATAAACCCACATCTGGGTCCTTGAGACCTTCACGGGGCCCTTTGTACCTCTCCTTTCAGTTGGTAGCCTGTACTTCTTTCTGTACCCTTATTGTTTCAACCTCCCCCAGATCTGCTAAAGTACGAGTAGCCTCACCATGGGTTGCCCTAGGTGGGGGGCAAGAGTAGTCACTAGGGACGCAAAGACAGATGTGGGAGCTGTATGCAGCACCAGGTTTCTCATTCCTATAGTGAACACCTCCTCATCAGGGCCCTGAGGGTCCATATTATAGATGATGTTTTCATACCCAATTCCCGCAACACCTGTTGGAGCTCTACATACATTTTCCAGCTAGTGGGTTAAGTATGGTAAATCACCCTGATTAGGACAAACTGCCCTGATGGCACCTCTCAGCCAATCCAGAACTGACTGATTCCCTGAGGTGTGATGGACACTTTGCAACCATTGCCAGAGGGAAGGGTGAGTCATCAGGGAAGCCAGTCTACCCATTTCAGAACCCAACATAACCATGTTTTCCACCCCCATATCCCAGAGACGTAAAAGCCAAGTAGGCAGAGATTCAGATGGCCTCTGCCTATACTGGACGCTCATGTCCCCCAGCTCATCTTGGGTATAGGGGCAGAGCATGGGGTGCTCCACAACCTGGGGAGGGGGCTGCTCCTTCCCCTGAGGAGCCTGCACTTGTTTCATTTTTATTTTTTCAATTGCAACCAGGTGGGGCTTTAATACAGGAGAGTCTGGTGCCTCCGGCAGCGGCCTTGGCAACAGATCAGCCCTCGGCCCCGCCCCTCATCCTCTCCTGACACCTCCTTCACGGTCCGGCTGAAGGCACCGCTCTTTCCTACCCCTCCCCCATGGCCTCCTACTTTGTGGTTTCTCCTGCTGCTTCCCCCATTGCCATTGCTAAGGAATCTTCCAGGAGTGCTACCTGTCGTCTCAATAACTCTTTCTCTTCCTTAAGGGCATTCCATAGGTCATCCCCCAGCTCCTCCAAGTGATGCCTAAATCTGTCTCTCTCCTGGATAACCCTTTCCACTATCTTGATGAAGAAAGGTCCTACATACCAGCTGCTCAGAACCTCAGGGTCTCTCAGGGCCTCTAAGCAGCCTTGTATCTCCTGGAGAGCTAAATCTGCATCTTCTGGTGTCTCCACCCTTCCACAATTATCGGGAGGGCCCCACCCCTCTAAGGAGATGCTTTACCCTACACCAGTGTCCCACTAAGGTCTCCCCATTTGGAAGCCCCACAGGTAGGGGCTTCCCGGGTGAAGCTGCACCCTCTACCACTGCAGCCACTGGGGCCTTCCCACTGTCCACAGGGGCATCTCCCCACCATCTCTAGCGGCAGCCCACCCAAGGTTCACACCCATGTAGACAGATTTCGGGTTCAGAGGTTCTGCTGACTACTGCCAGATGTAACTCCGGGGTTGTGGGGGGAATCCCAGGGCAAAATACCTTTAAAACAGAAATCAGTCAAAGGGAGAAATAAAGTTTAAGAAACCTGTTTATTGCTTACAAGCAGTCATCCTGCCTCTCTCTTGACCCAGCTGCAGCAGCAGAGCAAAAACCACACCCCCTGGAAACACCTATTGATACGGAGATGTGCTAAAGCCAGGTGAGAGATTCTGGAAATAGTGCAATTTTACCCATAGCTGCTGTCATTCCTTGCAAGGACCATCAAAGACCTACCACACATGATAAAAATAAAAATCTCAGACACATCATTCATGGAAATAACAAGGCTGACAGAACAGCAAAACAAGAAGCTGCCAACCCTTTCTCCACCTCTCACTTCCTGTTCCCTCTTATGCCCTCCCACTCACTCCAAAAATTAGCTCTACTCAAAGAACACAGGGGGCACTACAGGAAGGACAATGGTGGTTCCTCCATGGAAAATTGGTCCTTCCTGAAGGCTAACAAAATAAATTCCTTTCCTCTTTCCATGACCAGTTCCATGCCTGATAATTCCCTTTGATCTAATTCCTACAGACCCACATACATCTTACTGCTGGTCTTAGGACCTCCCTACAAAAGATTATCACCCAGTGCTCCATATGCCAAACCACCAGCCCTCAAATCAACTTCAGACCTCCCCTTTTCCCTACCCATCAGTTCTGGGTATCTCTTCCCAGCACTGACTGGCAAATAGACCTTGCCCATATGCCTCCAGTAAAGAAACAAGGATACCACCTTGTCCTGGCTGACACCTTCTCCGTATGGATAGAGGCCTTTCCTACATCAAACATAAGATCCTCCACAGTTGCACGTATCCTACTCACTGAAATCATCCCTGCTTCGGACATCCAACCTCTATCCAAAGTGATAATAGACCTGAATTCACTTCACAGATCACCCAATAAGTGGCTTCTTCTCTGAATATAACCTGGAAGTTCTACATCCCATATTGACCCCAATCCTCAGGTAAAGTAGAGAAAGCCAATCACTTTCTCAAACAGAGCCTAACCAAGTTTTCCCTCCAGGTTCATAAGCTCCTGCCCTTAACCCTTTTAAAACTCAAGTCTCTCCCCCTCAAACCTCTTATGTTCAGCCCCTTTGAGGTTCTGTATGGAAGGCCCCTTATTGCCTTCACCTTTCTCACCTCCAGCTCAAACATACCCCTCTATCTCTCAAATTCTTTACTTAATACACTTAGACACCTCATCTGGACCTATGCTGACTCCACCCTCCCAAAACCCTCCAACAACCTACACACCCTTACTCCTCCATCCCTACAACCTGGAGACTGGGTATATATGAAGCCCCTCTCCCCTCTCAGGGGCTAAAACCAAGATGGACAAGGCCCTTCCAAGTAATCCTGACTACCCCAACAGTGGCCAAATTAAAAAGTCATTCCTCCTGGGTCCACTTTCCTCTCTAAAAAAGGCTCCCTTTTTCCAGTGCACACCAACTGGACCCACATCCCTGAAGATCATCAAGCTGTCTCCCATGGCTGAAGAGACCAAAGACACGGCTAAACAATCCCATGACTGTCTCTCCATAACTTTATCGGTTCCTGACCATCCTAAAGAAGAACTCTCTCATTACTCACCCTCCACCTCCTTAGATACAATAATACAGGACCTACGGCCACAGGGAACCTTCTCATATTTCTCCCCAAGGCAAATCACCACCTTTGCCTCCTGTGTTCTCCTGTTCTCATCCTTTCTTTTTCAGTATTACTCATCCTCTTGACCCCTAACATACAACACAGACCCTTCCTAAATACCTCAGTCAGACACCCTCCCACATAGCTCAAATCATCCAAACCTTTAATGGAACTATCCAGCCACCCTGCTGTGTCTGTCTCCACCTTTCCCAGAGAGCAGACTCAGCAGCCCCTGCTCCCTTTGGAACATGGATCAACACTTCTGCAGGGCTGCATTCCACCGAGACTGCCAGTCCCAGGGGTACGGCCCTAGTTGAAGGGTCTGACGTCAGACTTCCAGGGGCACTAAAAGGTATCAGACAGGCCTTCAAGGCTCACCGACTTCTCAAACGGGCCATAACCGGTTCCTCCCAAAGTGGACTCCATCTAACCCAACCTGCTCCTTTGTGCATCTCTTGAGCCCAACAAGATCACTATACCCCAGTGGGCTGCTTAGATCCCTCCCTCTGTAAAACCACCATTCAGCTTCTCCCACCCTCTGGTCACCACAATACTAACCATCTGGGAACTCTCTTACAGGTATCTGGGTACACTTCTTTCCAAGGCAGTCTAAACGCCACCACATCTAGATATTGTTAAGACAGAGGAAAACACTCCCTAAAAGACACTCCCCCTAGCCCACAGAGGAGCCCAAGAGTGCAAACATCTCAATACGCCTGATGGCAGAATCTTCCTAAACCAAAAGCTCATTTCTATTAAACAAGAGAGTCCTACAATATTGCAACCAGCTTCAGCCCTTTCCCCTTTGACAACTGCAGCATTTAGCTCCTCCTTCAATATATGGCACAAATTCAATGCAGTTTGACATTTACTTCCCAACCCACCCCCAGACCTTCTCCTCTTGTCTCAGTTTGATCTTATGGGATGCCGTTCCCTGGAAACAGGCATCTTTAGGTGTGTGGACACAAGACATACATTTTCTTGCCAACCAGCTAGACTGGAGTCTACTCTGGGTCTCCTCCCTCCCACCCTTTCCTTCGCAACATCTGATCTACCCATCCCCATCTCACCCATAACCCATGTCAGGGCACAATGTGCCGTACAGGTAGTCCATTAATGGCCATCTTGGGAATAGTCACAGGCGCTGGGACAGGGATTGGAGCCCTAGGAGTCTCTCTTTCAGAGTTCACTAGGTCATCCAAAGAACTCACTGAAGGACTCAAAGAGGTTTCCAACCAACTGAAACAGTTACAAGATCAAGTGGACTCCCTGACTTCAGTCATTCTCCAAAACTGCAGAGGCCTTGATCTCCTGACAGTTTCACCGGGTGGATTACATGCTCTACTCCAAGAAGAATGCTGCTTTTACACCAAAAAATCTGACCTTGTCAGGGATGGGGCAAAACGCCTTCATGAGCAAGCTTCCAAATTTCTTGAAGGCTCTGCTAATAACCCGTTTCCCCTTCCTCTTCATTGGCTTCTGACCCTCCTGGCCCCACTAGCCTTTATCACCCTCCTTCTTTTCCTTACCTGCTTAATTAACCTATTGCACAGATTTTTACGCCATCAAATGGTGGCCATTCCTAGGGGAACTACTCGAGAACACCTCCAAATGGCCTTCCTGGTTCAAAATATCAGAAAACCCCCTTCATTGCCCCCTCTCAGCAAGAAGTAGCCAAGAAAAGAATGGCAACCTGTCTTCCTGTACCCCTTTAGAGCCAGGAATGATAAGAGCCCGACAGGAGTACCACCATTTTGAATAAGCCCACCTGCCATCTCAGAGAGACTCAGGTTTCATTTTACTTAGGCCACAAGCATTTGCCAAAGGGCACATTAGCAAGCCACAAGCCCACCCTTTCCCAGACCCATCCCCTCAAAAACCCACCAAAAAGACAATATAAAAACCTGTTAGCCTGTAAGAGAGGCCTTCTTTGTTCTGCTCACCAGAACAGAGAGGTCCCTCTCAGGTTTAGCAATAAACCTGCCCCAGCTGTTGAGTTCACTTCTTTGCCTTTTATCTGGTGATCACAAGGTTGAGTTGTTTGGACAAATAGGTAACAAGATGCAGGGAGTCCCAAGCTGGTTGTATGAGTAGTCCTAATGCTTGTCCCTTTTTGCTGGTTAAGAATAGAAAGAAAGTTTGTTAGGATTGGGTAGGGCCAAAGCAGGTGCCTTGAGGAGTGCTTGCTTGAGGGCCCAGAAAGAAGCAGGAATTAAGTCTGTCTCCGGCACCCTTTCTTGGGGATCCCCGTGGGAGGCCTTGTAAAGGGGTTTTGTAATGAGTGAGAAATTTGGGATCCAGAGTCTAAAATAGCTAAGAAGCCCCAGGAAGGAAAGAAGCTCTCGCTTTGTGGTGGGGAAAGGGAGACTGTTAATAGCTTGTTTTTGGAAGGTGGGTCTGCAGTGAGTGGCAGGGGTGAGGTCAGGGCCCGTGTAGGTGACTTTTGCTGTACCAGCTGAGCTCTGGGTTCTGAGGCACAGTTTCTCTTTTTCCCCAGGAATCTGAGGGAGATAGTGTGGGATATAGAATCATTTTTTGAGGGACTGCAAAGCAAGAGGTCGTGAACATATTGGGTGGCTGGAGGCAAGTCTAAGAGACTGGAGGTCCTTTTATAGCGCTTGGCCAAAGAAGTGGGGGCTGTCCCAAATCCCTGGGAAAGAGCTGTCCATGTGCATTGTTGGGAATCAGGGCTGAGGGCATTAGTAAAGAAGGTGTCTTTGAGGTTGAAGACAGTAAAATATTGGGTATCGGATGGGATATGGGAGAGGAGGGTGTAGGGTTTGGGGACTACTGGGTGGGTGGAGAACAACAGCTTCGTTAATCTTTTGGAGACCTTCAGCTAATCAGAAGGAGCCATCAGGTGTTTTTACAGGAAGGATGGGAGCATTGCAGGGGGAGTGGGCAGGTGTGAGGATTCGGGCCTTAAGAAGGTCGTTGATGATGGGCTGGAGGCCATGATGGCCTCCAGGCTCAGGGGGTGTTGGTTAACTGAGGCAGCTCAGGTAGGGTCTCTCAGAGCTGTTCTGAGTGGTCGGTGGTGTGAGGCTATGGAAGAGTTTTCTGTGTCCCAAATGATAGGGTCAACTTGTGATTTAATAAGCTGTGCTGCCTCAGAGGGGAGGGCCTCTTTAGAGAGTATGACTGGGAGAATGAGGGAGGGTTCCGAGGGAAGTGAGGGAAAGTTTAAGGATGCCCCCATGTGGTGGAGAAGACCTCTTCCCAGAAGGGGTGTGGGTCAGTGGGGGATTGCCAGAAAGGAGTGAGTGAAGGTAGTATGGCCCAAGGAACAATACAGAGGGGCGGGGGGTTGGGCTGGTGTTTCCATTAAGCCTTTCTTCTGAACGACTGAGACAGAAGAGAGGAGCAAAGGTCCCCAAAATTCAGTAAGCACAGAGAGACTGGTCCCTGTGTGGACCAGAAAAGAAACCTGACTTCCTGCCACCACCATTGTTATCCATGGATCTGCTGGTGTCACTGTGGAGAGACCCAGGGATCCAGGCCACGTCAATCAGTCACTGAAGACAAGGCCATGAGGGCCGCCAGGTCCTCTGTAAATGTGTCCAGTCTCCCGGAGGGGAGAGAACTCAAGGGAGGAGCTGACTTCCCTAGAGGGCAATCCCTTTTCCAGTGAATCCATTGTCCGCAGTTAGGACACGGCTTTGTAGGAGGCCTGGGATTAGGGCAAGCTCTTGCCCCAGGGCCCAGATTGCTACAGCGGAAACAGTTGCTAGACAGGTGTGGGGCGTAGCCTTTTGCAGGCTTAAGAGCAGGAGGTAGAACTAGGGAGGCCAGAATTTGATACTTGGCTTTAGCCTGTTTTTCTTTCTGAGTTTTTTGTTCCTCACCCCAGTTGTTGAAAACTTTCAAGGCAAGGTCTACAAGCTCTTTTTGGGATATTGGGTCCATTTTCTAACTTTTGGAGCTTTTTACGAATATCCGGGTAAGACTGGGAAATTAAGTGGAGGTGTAGGAGAATAAGACCCTCAGGTGAGTTAGGGCTGGTATTTGTGTATTTGATCATAGCCTCTGAAAGGCAGTTGAAAAAGAGGACTGTGTTTTCATCGGCCTCCTGGGTAATTTCCCTGAGATGCTCATAGTTGACCTGTTTATTTTTATTTCTTTCCAACCCTGCCAGGAGACAAGTGATCGTGTGATCACGACTTGCCCTACCAGGGTCACTGAGTTGGTATGTCCACTTGGGGTTTTGAGGCTTAGCCCTGGGCACTGCATGAGCTGCCTGGGGCATGATTAGCAGGGTGCTGGCGGTGCGACTCGTCAGCATGATTTTGGGCTGCACGCCAGAAGTGTTCCCTCTCCTCATCCATGAGGGAGGACAAGAGGATGAGGTGAATGTCCCCCCAAGTGAGGTCATACATTTGAGTAACACAGAGGAGCTCTTTCCTGAATTTATCGGGATTTTCTGAGAAGGACCCTATCTTTTGTGCAGTATGCTACAGATCATTAACTGAAAGAGATATGTGACACAAACGGGCCTTTCAATGCCTGCTGCCTCGTGGACAGGTCAAATAGGGTGAGAAGTTGTCTGGAGAGGTGTTGGGTGGGAAGCAAGAGTGTGAGAGTGTCTGAGGTGGGAAAAAGGGCGGTTTGGAGAGGGGGCCGAGTTAAAAGAGGCAGATGGGCCAGCAGATATGGGAAAGGAGGAGGGGGAGCCTATGGTGGGGAGGGATTTAGACCCTGCCGAGGCTGTTGGGGAGGAAGATGACGACAAGGTGGAGGGTCGTCAGCCAGGTCGAACTCATCAACAGAGAAAGGAAGAGGGAGGTAAAGGCGCAATGTTGTCAGGGTAGGGGTAGGGGATTTTTGTTCTGCAAGAACTTTACATGGTTTTTGTTCGGCGTGAGGAGATTCAGGGGATTTTTTATTAGCGAGAAGGATTTGAAAAGAGGAGAGGGAGGAACAAAGAGAGGGTTGCTCTCAGAGGGTGAAGGAGGCTTGGACAAAGGGAACCTCTATTTTCCAGGCCTCTGGAGGAAATTATCTAGATCTTGGAGAATTTGGAAATCAAAAGTGCCCTCAGCTGGCCAGTGTGACCCATTATCAAGTTCATATTGGGGCCACAGAAAAGTGGAGTAAAAGATAATTTCTTTGGTTTAATGTCTCCTTTTAGTCCCAATTGAGAAATATTACATAGGAGACAGCTGAGTGGTGTCTCCTGATGTTTTTGAGGGAGAACTGCCCATCCTCGGAGGGTGAGAAAAGTGGCTGAGGTTGGGAAACAGCCTGCCAGGATGTCTCCCTGAGATCAGCTTCCCAACCAGAGTCCATGGGCTCCCAGAGCCAGATGAGACTGTCCTGCACACTGAAAGGAAGAGTCCCCCCTAGTCAGAGTGCAGGAGGCCCCCTTTTGTTATGGCGTTCTCAAACGGAGAACAGAGAGGAAGGGAAAGGATAAAAGGGAAAAGGGAAAAGGGAAAGGGGTCAGTGGGCTTTCTCTTGGCACAAGACAAAGCTGATGAGGCCAGAATCTTACCTTCCCGGGAATGGCAGTGGATTAGTGGCCAGTGGTGGCTGTGTAGATTGACATCTGGCAGGACTGTCCCCAGACTGGAGTTCATGAGGGGGGCTTGGGTGAGGGAGGGAAGGGAAATGTGGTGAGACACAGGAGGCTCTCAGGATCTAGGCACTAGCCCTGGATGAGCGGCCACTGCCCACGGCTTCCTAGGCTGCAAAAGTGCTCCTGCTCTCGGCTCCCACTCCTGGATTTTGGCACCAGATAAAAGGAAAAGAAGGGGCTTGAACTCAACAGTCTAAGCAGGTTTATTGGTAAACCTGAGAGGGACCTCTCTGTTCTGGTGAGAAGAACAAAGAAGGCCTCTCTTACAGGCTAAGCGGCTTTTTACACCACATTTTGACAGGCTTTTGAGGGGATGGATTGGGGAAAGGGTGGGCTTGTGGCTTGCTGACCTGTCCTTTGGCAAATGCTTGTGGCCCAAGTAAAATGAAACCTAAGTCTCTCTGAGATTGCCGTGGGCTTATTCAAAATGGTGGTACTCCTGTCCGGGCTCTATCACACACTTGGTCTGTGGTTCCCAGAATTCCCTTTGTTACAAAACAAATTTCAACTGGGTAAATTTAAAGATCTAATTGGCTATATTAAGCAATTCATGAATCAGTCAGTATTTCCCCTAGCAAGTAGAGATGCTCTGAGGAGTTGTGCAAAATAGTAAGTTTTTATAAGAAGGTAGGTGTGGCAAGAAGTTACTAGCAAAAGAAAGGAGTGTTTCAGGCAAGGTCACCCTCCCTTAGGAGGAAGCTTAGGGGGTCTTATCATGCCGATTATATCATAACTTTGTGGAGGGGAGAGATGGAGAGGCCCCAAGTGAGATTACCTCACTGGTGTTGACCAGAAAATTCCTGACTACATATCTGGGGGATGTTAAGACAGCAATTAGGTTAGGTACTAAGCCCCTATTTGGTGATCTAGCCTAGCAAACGTGACTCCATTAGGGCCTGTGGTTTTCTCTTTAACACCTTCTTGTGGGGTTCCAAGTATTAAAATAAATTTCCAGGACTTTCAATGAAAAAAGTTCATTAAAATCACCTTGAAATGATGGCAGAGTTTTATTTGAACCAAATACAGACATAAGACCAGAAACATTAACTCCCACAGGTAAGAGAAATGTTTCAAAGAGCCCCAGTCATACAAAGGTTTTATATCCTAGGAGGGCAGGGGTGGGGGTAACAAGCAAGAGAGATATAATTTCAAAGGGGTACTTTGCATTTATATAAAATATGCAATGCTGAACACAGAAAATGGGTTGGGGTCAATATATATCTTGGCACGAATTGGCATTAAGGGGAAGGGCATGCTCATCTTATCTCATGTCCTTGAGCAGGAATCTGGATGACAAAGGAGAACAGATGTGATACATACTTTGTTTAGCTTTAACTTGGTTTTAATTAAGAGATGGTACTACAGAGTTAGAAAGTCTAAGTTTTCACAGGTGGTCATTTAAGACTCCCAGAGTTAATGACACCTTCCATACCTAGGCCGTAGAAGTTCTTTTGGTGGTCTCAGTATGTTGGTCAGCTTTTCTTTAGCTCCCAGAACCAAGTTGCAGCTGCTTTTCCCAGAGCGCCAAATCAGCAAACCAAAACTTACATACTTTCATGTCTGTGTTGACTGAGAGTTTCAGGTCTGGCAAGTTCACCGTGGATTCGGTGAGACTGAAAAATGACAATGGAACGTTGAGGGTATAAAGGGGCTCATACCATGCTATATTCTCACAGTGGCAGGTCAAGTGCTAGAATCACGTCTACCTCTGCCCCAGCAAGCCCATCTCAGTCTCTGCTGTCTAGGCTCCACTCTTCCCCCTGCCTCTGCTCTGAACACCAAGCAAACCCTTCTTCTAGCAATACAGGCAGTAATGGCTTATTGCCAGCAGGTGCACAAGCTCGTGCCTGTGCAGCACGCTGTTACCTCATCACACATACACACTGGGTATCACCTGAGCATCATGGCCATGGAACCTCCATTTTCCCTACAGTGTCTCTTGTTAAATAAAAATTCACCTGAGCAGGGGATTCAAGATGGCGGCATGAGAGGTGACACGGAGAACTCCTCCAAAAACAAATAGTACAAAAAAAATAGTTAATTAATAAAACCAACCCTAAAACAGCAAGAAGAAAGAAAGCTGAACCAGACTGCATACAGACCTCACAAACAGAGCAGACCTCATGAAACACAGTAAAGTATGGAAAGCCTTAATCTGACGGGACCCAAGCCCTTCCCCCACCCCAGCTCACCAGGGGCAGGAAGAGAAACGGAGCAGGGAAGGGGTGGAAGCCTGGGACTCCTGAACACCTAGCCCTGGAGATCTGCTTTGTGAGCAGAAGCCTATATTGGATGGTGCTCTGGACATTGGGAAGCACGGACGGGCGGAGGGCCTGGGAGACTGACATTCGGGCCGTTGGTGGAGGATGGGATCCACACATGGCTGCTCTGTGTCAGAAGAAGGGCAGGCAGGCTGAGGCTTCCTAGCAGCAAGAGGGCTGCTGAAGGGGTAGAGTTTGCACAGAGCTTCCAGTGCGGGACAAGGGAGAGCTGGACAAGGTTGTCTGGGCACGCTCTGCCCAGCTGCTTGGGAACTTTGAGGAGCCCCAGGTGCTCCATCCCCCTGGCTGCCTACTCAGCTCCGAGGTCCCCCACTGTGACACACAGCCTGCCAAGCCTTCCTACTGGCCTGCAGGCACCTGCTCGCTAACCAGCAGTCACTGCATGCATCAGGCCAGCCAGAGGGAGGCCCCACCTACAACAGCTAGAGACGCAAAGCACAGAGGCTTACACATGTGTGCTTAGCCCACTGGCTCTGACACTGAAGATGGGCACCACAGATGGGAATCAGGAAACAGATCTTTCCTCCCCCCAGGCACCAGCTCTGCTCCCCTATGACTCCAACCTCACTCTAGTGGCTAAGCAGCTCCAGAGACTGGAGCTTCTGTGCACTAGTGGGCACCACACGGAAATATGAAACGTCAAAAGAACATGGTTCAGACCAAAATCTCACAAACCCCAGAAAAAGGGCCAAATGAAACTGAACTCACCAATCTTCCTGAGAGTTCAAAATAATACTTATAAACATGCTTATGAAGGTACAGAAAAATATTCAAGAACTGAAGAATGAATTTAAGTCAGAGACTCAATCATTAAAAAATTCCACATCTGAATGAAACATACAATGGAGGGATTTAAAAGCAGATTAGATGTAGTAGAAGACATGGTAAATGGAATAGAAAGTAAAGAGGAATACAAAGAAGCTGAGGCACTGAGAGAAAAAAGAATCTCTAAGAATGAAAGAATATTGAGAGAACTGTGTAACCAATCCAAACGGAACAATATTCACATTATAGGGGTACCAGAAGAAGAAGAGAGAGAAAAAGGGATAGAAAGTGTTACTGAGGAGGTAATTGCTGAAAACTTCCCCAATATGGGGAAGGAGATAGTCTCTCAAGCCATGGAGGTGCACAGATCTCCCAACACAAGGGACCCAAGGAAGACAACATCAAGACATATAAAATTAAAATGGCAAAGATCAAGGATAAAGATAGACTTTTAAAAGCAGCTAGAGAAGGACTTCTGGGAAGATGGCGGCATGAACAGGGCGGCAGAAATCTCCTCCCAAACCATATATATTTTTGAAAATACAAGAAATACAACTATTCCTAAAAGAGAGAGCAGAAGATACAGGACAACACTCAGCCGGCAACTACACATGAGAGGACACAGCACCTCGCAAAGTGGGTAAGATACGGAGCCATGACCGGGCAGGACCCGAGCACTCCCCCACCCCAGTGCACCAGTGGGAAGAGAGGAATCAAAGTGGGGAGGGAGTGGAAACACAGGCCCGCCAAATAACCAGCCCTGGTGATCTGCGCCAGGAGCATTGACACACATCGCGCAGTGTATCAGAGATTAGAGAGACAGAGGTGCAGGATCTGAGAAGGACAACGCAACTGGGTGCTCTCAGCTGGCTCCCCGGGACAAAAGAAAAATGCGTGCTTTTTTTAGGGGTCTTAAAGAGACAGGGGCCCAATGGAGGAGCAGGATGGTCCTAGCGCACTCAGTCAAGTAGGCTGGGAGTCCTGGGGAATTTCTGACCCCTTGGCCGGCAGCTGGGAAAAAGCAGCCACCTCCCATTCGTTCCCTCCCCGGCCAAGTATCAAAGGGCCTAGAGGAGCAGCTGCGGCTGCGGAATAGTGGAGCAGCAGCACCGCCTACAGCATCCTCACAGAATCTACACCCGGTGGGTTTTTTTTTCTTTTCTTTCTTTTTGTTCCTTTTTGACAACTTCTATCACCATGAAAAGACAAAGGAATATGGTACAAACAAAACTTAGCCACACAACCCCAGAGATGGAGCCTGATGGGATGGACATGCATAATCATCCTGAAAAAGAATTCAGAATAAAAGTGATAACCATACTGATGAATCTACAGACAAATATTCAAGAGCTGAGGGAGGGAGTGAGGGAAGTGAGGAAAGACAATACAGAGATGAGATAAGCCATTGACGGGCGTAGCAGCAGACTGGATGAGGTGCAAGAGACTGTTAACAGAATAGAAATCAGAGAACAGGAATACAGAGAAGCTGAGGCAGAGAGAGATAAAAGGATCTCTAGAAATGAAAGAATATTAAGAGAACTGTGTGACCAATCTGAACGGAACAATATTCGCATTATAGGAGTACCAGAGGAAAAAGAGAGAGAAAAAGGGATAGAAAATGTCTTTGAAGAAATAATTGCTGGAAACTTACCCAAGCTGGGGAAGAAAATAGTCTCTCAGACCATGGAAGCCTACAGATCTCCCAACACAAGGGATGCAAGGAAGACAACACCAAGACACATAATAATTAAGTGGCAAAGATCAAAGATAAGGACAGAGTATTAAAGGCAGCTAGAGAGAGAAAAAAGGTAACCTACAAAGGAAAACACATCAGATTATCATAAGACTTCTCAACAGAAACCTTACAGGCCAGAAGAGAATGGCATGATATATTTAATGTAGTGAAACAGAAGGGCCTCAAACCAATAATATTGTATCCAGCACAATTATCAAATTTGAGGGAGAGATTAAACAATTTCCAGACAAGCGAAAGCTGAGGGAATTTGCCTCCCATAAACCACCTCTGCAGGATATCTTAAAGGGACAGCTCTAGATGGAAGCACTCCGAAGGCTAAAAAGAGGTCATTGGAGAAAATAAAATCATAGGAAAGAAAGAAGACCCTCCAAATACTAACTAAAGGCAAAGAATAAAACACCTACTATATAAAGAATGGAGGAGGAAGAATAAGAAGGGAGAGACATAAAGAATCATCAGACTGTGTTTCCATTAACTTAACAAGAAAGTTAAGTTAAACTGTTAGATAGTTACCTTGAACGTTTGGCAACCACAAATCTAAACCCAGCAATGGCAATAAGTACGTATCTATCCATAATTACCCTAAATGTAAATGGACTGAATGCACCAATCAAAACACACCGAATAATAGAATGGATAAAAAAGCAAGATCCATCTATATGCTGCTTACAAGAGACGCACCTCAAACCCAAAGATATATATAGACTAAAGGTGAAGGGATGGAAAAAGATATTTCATGCAAACAACAAGGAGAAAAAAGCAGGTGTTGCAGTACTTGTATCAGACAAAATAGACTTCAAAATGAAGAAAGTAGCAAGAGATAAAGAACAATATTACATAATGATAAAGGGGTCAGTCAAACAAGAGGATATAACCATTTTAAATATATATGCACCCAACACAGGAGTGCTGGCATATATGAAACATATACTAACAGAATTAAAGGAGGAAATAGACAGCAATGCATTTATTTTAGGATACTTAAACACACCACTCACTCCAAAGGAAAGACCAACCAGACAGAAAATAAGTAAAGACACAGAGGCACTGAACAACACACTAGAACAGATGGACCTAACAGATATCTACAGAGCGCTACACCCAAAAGCAACAGGGTACACATTCTTCTCAAACGCACATGGAACATTTTCCAGAATAGACCACATACTAGGCCACAAAAAGAACCTCAGTAAATTCAAAAATGATGAAATTCTACCAACCAACTTCTCAGATCACAAAGGTATAAAACTAGAAATAAATTGTACAAAGAAAACAAAAAGGCTCACAAATACATGGAGGCTTAACAACATTCTCCTAGATAATCAATGGGTCAACAACCAAATTGAAACAGAGGTCAAACAATACATCGAGACCAATGAAAACAACACAAAGCCACAACTTCCATGGGACGCAGCAAAGGCAGTTCTAAGAGGAAAGTATATTGCAATCCAGGCCTATTTAAAGAAGGAAGACCAATCCCAAATGAATAGTCTAAAGACACAATTACTGAAATTGGAAAAAGAACAAATGAGACCCAAAGTCACCAGAAGGAGGGACATAACAAAGATTAGAGAAGAAATAAATAAAATTGAGAAGAATAAAACAATAGAAAAAAATCAGTGAAAACAAGAGTTGGTTCTTTGAAAAAATAAACAAAATAGATAAACCCCTAGCCAGACTTATTAAGAGAAAAAGAGAATCTACACACATATACAGAATCAGAAATGAGAAAGGAAAAATCACGACTGACCCCACAGAAATACAAAGAATTATAAGAGAATACTATGAAAATCTATAGTATTAAGCTGGAAAACCTAGAAGAAGTGGACTTCTTAGAAAAATATAACCTTCCAAGACTGACCAAGCAAGAAACAGAAAAACTAAACACACCAATCACCAGCAACGAAATTGAATTGGTAATCAAAAAACCTACCCAAGAACAAAACCCCCAGACCAGATGGATTCACCTCTGAATTCTACGAGACATATAGAGAAGGAAGAACACCCATACTCCTTAAAGTTTTCAGAAAAATAGAAAAGGAGGGAATACTTCCAAACTCATTCTATGAAGCAAGCATCACTCCAATACCAAAACCTGGCAACGACCTCACCACAAAAGGAAATTATGGACCAATATCCCTTATGAACGTAGATGCAAAAATACTCAACAAAATATTAGCAAACCGAATTCAAAAATACATCAAGAGGATCATACACCACGATGAAGTGGGATTCATCTCAGGGATGCAAGGATGGTACAACATTCGAAAATCTATCAACATCAACCACCACATGAAGAAAAATAAGAACAAAAACCACATGATCATCTCCATAGATGCTGAAAAAGCATTTGACAAAATTCAACACCCATTCATGATAAAACTATCAACAAAATGGGTATAGAGGGCAAATATCTCAGCATCATAAAGACCATGCATGACAAACCCACAGCTAACATCATACCTAACAGGGAGAAGCTGAAAGTTTTTCATCTAAGATCAGGAACAAGACAGGGATGCCCACTCTCTCCACTGTTATTCAACATAGTACTGGAGGTCCTAGCTATGGCAATCAGACAACACAAAGAAATAAAAGGCATCCAGGTTGGTAAGGAAGAAGTCAAACTGTCCCTTTTTGCAGATGACATGATATAGTGCACAAAAAACCTGAAAGTCTGCACTGTAAAACTACTAGAACTAATATATGAATTCAGCAAAGTTGCAGGATACAAAATTAACACACACAAATCTGTTGCTTTTCTACACACTAACAATGAGCTACCAGAAAGAGAAATCAGGAAAACAATTCCATTCACAATTGCATCAAAAAGAATAAAATATCTAGGAATAAATCTAATGAAGGAAGTGAAAGACCTATACCCTGAAAACTACAAGACACTCCAAAGAGAAATTAAAGAGGACACTAACAAATGGAAATGCATCCTATGGTCTTGGCTCGGAAGAATAAGTATTATCAAAATGGCTATACTACCTAAAGCAATCTACAGATTCAACGCAATCCCTATCAAAATACCAACAGCTTTCTTCAATGAACTGGAACAAATAATTCTAAAATTCATATGGAACCACAAAAGACCCCGAACAGCCTAAGAAATCCTGAGAAGGAGGAATAAAACAGGGGGAATTACACTCCCTGACTTCAAGCTCTACTACAAAGCCACAGTAATCAAGACAGTTTGGTACTGGCACAAAAACAGACCCACAGACCAGTGGAACAGAATAGAAAATCCAAACATTAACCCAAACATATACAGTCAATTAATATTTGATAAAGGAGCCTTGGATATGCAATGGGGAGATGACAGCCTCCTCAGCAGCTGGTGTTGGAAAAACCGGACAGCTACATGTAAGAGAATGAAATTGGACTACTGTCTAGCCCCAATCACAAAGGTAAACTCAAGGTGGATCAAAGAACTGAATGTAAGTCATGAAACCATAAAACTCTTAGAAAATAACAAAGGCAAAAATCTCTTGGACATAAACATGAACGACTTCTTCATGAACACATCTCCCCGGACAAGGGAAACAAAAACAAAAATGAACAAGGGAGACTATATGAAGCTGAAAAGCTTCTGTACAGCAAAGGACACCATCAGTAGAACAAAAATACATCCTACAGTATGGGAGAATATATTCATAAATGACATATCAGATAAGGGGTTGACATCCAAAATATATATAAAGAACTCACACACCTCAACAAACAAAAAGCAAATTGTCCAATTAAGAAATAGGCAGAGGACATGAATAGACACTTCTCTAAAGAAGAAATTCAGATGGCCAACAGGCATATGAAAAGATGCTCCACATCACTAATCATCAGAGAAATGCAAATTAAAACCACAATGAGATATCACCTCACACCAGTGAGGATGGCCAACATCCAAAACACAAACAAAAACAAATGTTGGCGAGGATGTGGAGAAAAGGGAATCCTCCTACACTGCCGGTGGGACTGCAAATTTGTTCAACCATTGTGGAAAGCAGTATGGAGGTTCCTCAAAAAACTCAATATAGAAATGCCATTTGACCCAGGAATTCCAGTCCTAGGAATTTACCCTAAGAATGCAGCAGCCCAATTTGAAAAAGACAAATGCACCCGTATGTTTATCACAGCACTGTTTACAATAACCAAGAAATGGAAGCAACCTAAGTGTCCATCAGTAGATGAATGGATAAAGAAGATGTTGTACATATACACTATGGAATATTACTCAGTTATAAGAAGAAAACAAATCCCACCATTTGCAGCAACATGGATGGAGCTAGAGGGTATTATTCTCAGTGAAATAAGCCAAGTGGAAAAAGACAAGTATCAAATGATTTCACGCATATGTGGAGTATTAGAACAAAGAAAAAACTGAAGGAACAAAACAGCAGCAGACATACAGAACCCAAGAATGGACTAATAGTTACCAAAGGGAAAAGGACTGGGGAGGATGGGTGGGAAGGGAGGGATAAGGGGGGGAAAAGGGGCATTACGATTAGCAGACGTAATACTGGGGGGGCACAGGGAGGGCTGTGCAACACAGAGAAGACACGTAGTGATTCTATAGCATCTCACTATGCTGATGGACAGTGACTGTAATGGGGTTGGTGGGGGGAACCTGATGAAGGGGGTAGTTTAATAACCATAGTATTGCACATGTAATTGTAGACTAATGATACCAAAATAAATTATAAAAAAAATTTAAAACACGTGCATACACACACACAAAAAAAAGCCGCTATAGAGGAAAAAGATCACATACAGAGGAAAACCCATCTGGCTATCATCAGACCTCTCAACAGAAATCTTACAGGCCAGAAGGGAGTGGCATGATATATTTAATACAATGAGGAGAAGGGCCTTGAACCAAGAATACTCTACCCGGCAAGGTTATCACTTAAATTTGAAGGAGGTGTTAAGCAATATTGAGATATGCAAAAGCTGGGAGAATTTACCTCCCATAAACCACCTCTATGGTGCATTTTGGAGGGACTCCTACAGTTGGAAGTATTCCTAAGGCTAAACAGATGTCACCCAAGGGATAGACAAGGAATACAGAATATGATTCATAACGTACAAAGAATGAAGGAGGAAGAAAAAGGAGGAAAAAAAAAGAAGCTTTAGGTTGTGTCTGTAATAGCACAGGAAGTGAGGTAGACTGTTAGATAGTAAGGAATTACCCTTGAACTTTTGGTAACCACGAATCTAAAGCCTGCAATGGCAATAAGTACATACGTATCGATAATCACCCTAAATGTAAATAGTCTGAATGCACAAATCAAAAGACATAGAGTTACTGAATGGATAAAAAAAGAAGACCCATCTATATGCTGCCTACAAGACACTCACTTCAAACCCAAAGACATACACAGACTGAAAGTAAAGGGATGGAAAAATATATTTCATGCAACTAATAGGGAGAAAACAGCAGGAGTTGCGGTACTTGTATCAGACAAAATAGACTTCAAAACAGAGAAAGTCACAAGAGACAAAGAAGGACATTACATAATGATAAAAGGTTCAGTCCGACAAGAAGATATAACTGTTATAAATATCTACACACCCAACACAGGATCACCTACATATGTGAAACAAATAGTAACAGAATTAAAGGGGGAAATAGAATGCAATGCATTCATTTTAGGAGACTTCAACACACCACTCACTCCAAAGGACAGATAAACCAGACAGAAAATAAATAAAGAGACAGAGGCACTGAACAACATATTAGAACAGATGGACCTAAGGGACATATACAGAACACTCCATGCAAAAGCAACAGGATATACATTCTCTCAAGTGCACATTGAAGATTTTCAAGACTAGATCATTTACAAGGCCATGAAAAGAACCTCCATAAATTTTAAAAGATTGAAATTTTACCAATCAGCTTCTCAGAACACAAAGGTATGAAACTAAAATAAATTACATATAGAAAACTAAAAAGCCCACAAACACATGGAGGCTTAATAACATGCTCCTGAATAATCAAGGAATCAATGACCAAATAAAAACAGAAATCAAGCAATATATGGAGACAAATGACAACAATAATTCAACACCGCAAAATCTGTGGGATGCAGAGAAGGCCATGCTAAGAGGGAAATATATTGCAATACAGGCCTACATCAGGAAAGACAAATAATCCCAAATGAACAGTCTAAACTCACAATTAATGAAACTAGAAAAGGAAGAACAAATGAGGCCCAAAGTCAGTAGAAGGAGGACATAATAAAGATTAAAGCAGAAATAATAAAATAGAGAAGAATAAAACAATAGAAAGAATCAATGAAAGCAGGAGCTTGTTCTTAGAGAAAATAAACAAATTGATAAACCCTTAGCCAGACTTATCAAGAAAGAAAGAGAGTCTACACACATAAACAGAATCAGAAATGAGAACGGAGAAATCACTACGAACACCACAGAAATACAAAGAATTATGAGAGAATACTACGAAAAATTATATGGTAACAAACTGGATAACCTAGAAGAAATGGACAACTTTCTAGAAAAATACAACCTTCCAAGGCTGACCCAGGAAGATACAGAAAATCTGAAAAGACCAATTACCCACAAAGAAATTGAATAGGTAATCAAAAAATTACCTAAGAACAAAACTCCTCAACCAGATGGTTTCACTGCAGAAATTTATCAAACATTTAGTGAAGACCTAATACCCATCCTCCTTAAAGTTTTCCAAAAAGTAGAAGAGGAAGGAATACTCTCAAACTCATTCTATGAGACCAACATCACTATAGTACCAAAACCAGGCAAAGACACCACAAGAAAAGAATAATACAGACCAATATTCCTGATGAACATAGAAGCAAAAATACTCAACAAAATATTAGCAAGCCGAATTAAAAAATACATCAAAAAGATCATACACCATGATCAAGTGGGATTCATTCCAGGGATGCAGGGATGGTACAACATTCAAAAATCCATCAACATCATCCACCACATCAACAAAAAGAAGGACAAAAACCACATGATCATCTCCATAGATGCTGAAAAAGCATTCAACAAAATTCAACACCCATTTATGATAAAGACTCTCAACAAAATGGGTATAGAGGGCAAGTACCTCAACATAATAAAGGCCATATATGACAAACCCACAGCCAAATTATGCTTAACAGTGAGAAGCTGAAAGCTTTTCCTTTAAGATCGGGAACAAGACACGAATGCACACTCTCCCCACTTTTATTTAACATTATTTTGGAGGTCCTAGACACAGCAATCAGACAACCCAAGGAAATAAAAGGCATCCAGATCGGTAAGGAAGAAGCCAAACTGTCCCTGTTTGCAGATGATATGATAGTGTACATAAAAAACCCTAAAGAATCCACTCCAAAACTACTAGATCTAATATCTGAATTCAGCAAAGTTGTGGGATACAAAATTCATACACAGAAATCTGTTGCATTCCTATACACTAACAGTGAACTAGCAGAAAGAGAAATCAGGAAAACAATTCCATTCACATTTGCATCAAAAAGAATAAAATACCTAGGAATAAACCTAACCAAGGATGTAAAAGGCCTATACCCTGAAAACTACAAGACACTCTTAAGGGAAATTAAAGAGGACACTAATAAATGGAAATTCATCCAATTCCCTTGGCTAGGAAGAATTAATGTTGTCAAAATGGCCATCCTGCCTAAAGCAATCTACAGATTCAATGCAATCCTTATCAAAATACCACAGCATTCTTCAATGAACTAGAGCAAATAGTTCTACATTTTATATGGAACAACAAAAGACCCCGAATAGCCATAGCTATCCTGAGAAGGAAGAATAAAGCAGGGGGATTTATGCTCCCTGAGTTCAAGCTCCACTACAAAGCTACAGTAATCAAGACAATTTGGTACTGGCACAAGAACAGTCTCATAGACCAGTGGAACTGAATAGAGAGCCCAGATATAATCCCAACCATATATGGTCAATTAATATACGATAAAGGAGCCATGGATATACAATGGGGAAATGACAGCCTCTTCAACAGCTGGTGTTGGCAAAACTGGACAGCTACATGTAAGAGAATGAAACTGGATTACTGTCTAACCCCATACACAAAAGTAAACTCAAAATGGATCAAAGACCTGAATGTAATAAAACTCTTAGAAAAAACATAGGCAAAAATCTCTTGGACATAAACATGAGCAACTTCTTCATGAACATATCTCCCTGGGCAAGGGAAACAAAAGCAAAAATGAACAAGTGGGACTATATCAAGCTGAAAAGCTTCTGTACAGCAAAGGACACCATCAGTAGAACAAAAAGAGATCCTATAGTATGGGAGAATATATTCATAAATGACATATCCGATAAGGGGTTGACATCCAAAATGTATAAAGAACTCACGCACCTTAACAAACAAAAAGCAAATAATCCAATTAAGAAATGGGCAGAGGACATGAATAGACACTTCTCCAAAGAAGAAATTCAGATGGCCAACAGGCACATGAAAAGATGCTCCACATCACTAGTCATCAGAGAAATGCAAATTAAAACCACAATAAGATATTACCTCACACCACTGAGGATTGCCAACATCCAAAACACAAACAACGATGAATGGATAAATATGTGGTACATATACAGAATGGAATATTATTCAGCCATAAGAAGAAAACAAATCCAGACATTTGCAGCAACATGGATGGAGCTGGAGGGTATTATGCTCAGTGAAATAAGCCAGGTGGAAAAAGACAAGTATCAAATGATTTCACTCATCTTTGGAGTATAAGAACAAAAGAAAAACTGAAGGAAGAAAACAGCAGCAGACTCACAGAAGCCAAGAATGGACTAACAGTTACCAAAGGGAAAGGGACTTGAGAGGATGGGTGGGAAGGGAGGGATAAGGGGTGAAAAGGGACATTACGATTAGCCCACATGTAATGCAGTGGCGGGGGACACGGGAAGGCAGTATAACACAGAGAAGACAAGTAGTGATTGTATAGCATCTTACTACACTGATGGGGGCTTGATAATAGGGGGTCTAGTAACCATAATGTTGTTCAAGTGATTGTTCATTAACCATACCAAAATAAAATTAAATAAATAAATAAATAAATAAATAAATAAATAAATAAATAAAATTCACCTGAGTTATTTAAAGGCTATTTTAATTGGCTTTATTTATTGATTCATAAATAGGGCATTATCCCATCCAGCAAGTAGAGTGGAGCTCCACTGAACCACAGCGAAGGAAAGGTTTTTAAAGGTAGAGTGGGAGCGGGAAAAGGGAAATTATTAGCAGAGAATCCATTGTTTTAGGCAAGGTCATCCTCCCAAAGGGAATAGAGAGTCTATTGGGTAAATTTCCTAGAGCTAAACTGGAAATTTCATGTTGCTAGTTAAAGGTTCATTCCAGTAAGGCAGGGGGTGGGGGAGAGGGGCTGGCAATAGGTGCTGTGAAGCCCGCACATGTCCCTGGCTTGCTGTCCCCTGCTCCCTTGTCCTGAGTCAGATGTGCAGCCCTGTGTTGAAGGACACCGACCTCTTGTACAGGTTGCCTGCATTGTTGAAGTAGGTGGCACAAAAGACAAATATGGTTTGTGTGTCTTCATGGACTCTGGCTTTTCCCTGTGTGTGCAAGTGTGTCCTTGCTATGCCCCACTTCACGGCCAGTTTTCCTGCCCACCTGCCAGGCCTGCTAGACCCACATTCAAGGGCCTTCCACTGACTTGTCACTATTACTTATAATAAATCCCTATTCCTATCACAAAGGTT
This sequence comes from Smutsia gigantea, assembly GCA_032199065.1. Taxonomy (NCBI): domain Eukaryota; kingdom Metazoa; phylum Chordata; class Mammalia; order Pholidota; family Manidae; genus Smutsia; species Smutsia gigantea. Next base: position 104,245 of record JAVSCE010008916.1, read on the forward strand.
CTGCTTTTGTGATCCAACCCTGACTAGCATACAATCATACACCTGTGTATCTCCTTGTGTTAGTTAGAGACTGGTGGTAGAGAACAAAACTCCCTCCATCTACCTTTCTTTGAGGAAAGCTCTTCCCAAAAAAAATGGGCAAACTCCTTGGAAAGTTACTTTACAAAGGAAGATACTAAATAGCCATTATGAAAAGGTACTAAACTCATTAGTGAAATATAAGTTAAAACCATAATGAAATAGCCCGCCCACTGGAATGATGAAAATTAAAAAGACTGATGATTTTAAATGTTCACAAGGATGTGAAACAGCTAGAGCTTCATATACAGCAACTGCTCTCCTAAAAGGGCACAGGAGATAAGTGCCATGTCCACCAAAAGGTAAGCACAAGAATACTTATATCAGTTTATCCGTTAATAAAAAGAAAAAACTGGAATCACCCAAATGTTCATCGGGGATGAAGAATAAATAAATTGGGACATACTTATGTTATGGAAGACTTCATAGCAATTTAAAAAATTTTAAACTGCTGGCATACAATGTGGATAAATGTCACAGAAATTTGAGTGTCGGAGGTAAGTGCAAAATATAATAATTTATGATTTTATTTATGTGAAGTTCCAAAACAGGAGAAGCTAACTGATGGTGATAGAAGTTAGAACAGTGGTCACCTCTGGGTGGTGTTAAGTGGAAAGAAACAAAGGAGAACTTTCTTGGGGGCAGAGGTAGAAAGTGCTCTGTATTTTGATCTCGGTGTGGTTGCAGGTTTGTATGCATACGAAAACACTCCTGGGCTATGCACTTAAAATCAATGTGCTGTATGTATATGGTATGCACTAAAATGGAAAAGTTCTGAAAAGCTGGATTTACTGGTAGTTGGAAGACATCATAAGGTGGAGACACTCCACAGCCAAGCTGCCGCTCTCAGATGTGGGAGCAGCAGAGAGGTACTATGCTCACTCTGCTCTCCTTTCTCATGGTCTTCCTCCTGACACACAAAAGACCCCAACTCCTTTCTCCTCAATGAATGACCAGCTGGTGATAGAAGACCTGGCCTCACCCACCCATAAGACACACTCACACCAGCCTGAAAACAGGAGACCTTACCCTTATGTGTTTCCATCCATAAGGCAATGCCCCTTGGAAGCTGCCCTTGATGTCCATATAACCTATTCCACTTGGAGAGCTGGAGAAAATTGGCAGAACTGCAGGTCTGGATTATGAACTCCACCCTTAGGGGTTCCCTGCCTGGTCTAATTCAGGCCACAATACTGAAGAACCAGACATGCTGTTTAATTTCAGTTTGAATCATGAGTTGGCTGTCAGATAGCAATGATTAAATGAAATACTGGAAGTAGAAAGTATAAAGTGCTACATATGTACATATGTATATGCGGATATATTGCTGATACATATGCATATGTACATACTGATATATGTATAGGTGTGTATTAGTGTTGCTATTATTAGTACCACATCCATCTCACACACACACACACACACACACACACACACACACACACACACACCCCTTCTGAATCTACACATCTATATACTATGGTTAGCATATTTTTCCTGAGGTGCAATCCCATCCTTTTTATTGTATAGGGAGTATGAATCTCAGTCCACAAACCCAGGTGTACAATAAATATAATACTACTTTCTATAATTCTGTGTTTTCTAAGAGAACCCTTGGCCCACAGCCAGCCAGAATACAGGACCCATATTTCTATAACCACAGAATGGAATTTTGCCTCAACCATGTGAGCCTGGAAGAGGATTCCAAGCCTCAGATAAGACCCCAGCCCAGCTGACATCTTGACTGTGGCCTCAAATAAGACCCTGAGCAGATTACCTCCCACACTGTGCCCATAATTATGACCTGTTTGCTAGTCATGTTAAGTCACAAAGCTTGTCATAATTTGTTTTCAGCAACTGAAAACTAATAAAATAAGTTAAAATATAAAAATATTATCCAACCAAAAGTGTTTTGTCCTACATGGGTTGTTTAGATTGCATACCCTTTGCCAACAATCATTCTTCGGAGGAAAGAGAAGGGTTGTGTAAGGGGCTAACTATGTAACCCACCAGATGCCAGGCTCTAAAGACACTAAACAGGCTCCTGGGACAGCTGCTGACCCGGAGCAGAGCCACTGTGCTGAGGGCTGGAGCCAGATTCAGGTTTACCAAGAAGCAGACAACTGGTGCGGAAAGCAGTATTTAAAAAGCTTACCATTCCATATAAGACCCTTGTGGTGAAAAGAACAAAGACTGAGCATCACGAATTACAGCCCTGCCATTAGCTAGCTGTGCAAATGTGGGCAAGTCACTTGAGCTCTCTGGGACACAATGCCCCACCTAGGAAATGAGAGACACAGACTAGATGATCTGAGGGGTCCCTTAAGACCTTTCATGCTTTCATTCAACAAATACTTTCTGAGGTACTGTTATTTGCCAGGCCCTGACCCAGGTACTGGGAATGCAGCTATGAATCAAAGTCTCTGTTCTCACTGGACTCAAATTTTCCTTGGGAGTATACCTGGCAACATGGAAAAAGAGGGCCCCATTAAAAAAAAACTGGGTGTTTTAGACTGCTGCAGTCCCCACTGGTTTGATCCTGCTTTTCAGGTGAAACCTCAGGTTGGATCCACATGGCCATGGCCATAAAATCCTTACCCACCAAAAACAGGAAATCCCAAAAGGCCAAGTATAGTTTGGAAGAGCAAGGCTGTGAGGAAAGGTAGAAACTCCAATCATTGTATTTCCCTGTTTAGGGCAAGACCTTCCCTTCAGTTCACTTGGCCACTGAAGTTAAAAAAAAACAAACATTTAAAATCAAGGCCTATCTTTATTAGGCCAAAATTCTTCAGCAGGCAACTTGTTCTCAGCTAGCTGCCAACATACCAGTAGCTTCTTGTTTTAATAGAATTTTAGGCTCTCCCAGGAAGTTCCCTGAAGGCAACCCAGCCTCAGATACCATTCTACTACATTCTTGCAAAGTGGTTTTCCAACTGTCCTTGAACTCACTACTAGTTCCTGGGCAGCCCTGTGGACTGCACTGTTTTAGAAGGCTGGGTCTTGCACTGAGCTGAGACCTGGGTCCCAGCAGTTTTCTTTCCATTGCCCCAGCTCAGCTCTGTTGTGCCAAAGCAAGCTGACATCCTCTTCCACATGAATTCTTACCTGAAAGCAGCTTTTCTGCCATACTTTCCTTCTCCAAGCCAGACAGCTATCGTTTTCCCAACCATTTATCATGCGCTGTGGCACCGAGTCTCCTCCTCATTCTGGCCACTCTCCTCCAGACACTGTCTCTTCCCAGCTGACCAGTCCCTCTCTGAAGTCTGGTGCCCAAAACCCAGCACAATGTCATGTGTGGTTTTTACTATTTAAGATAAGGTTGGTCACCATCCTGGACATGGTAGTTTGGTTAGTATAGACTAATACCGTATTGGTTAGTTTTAGCAGCCAAGATTTCTACAACTCAGCATGTAAAACTGCAAAGTCCTTTCCCAACAGGATTCTTTTGATGGCAAATGATAAGACACAACTCAAGCTGATGCTGCAAAGAATTTCTTGGCTCACTTTCTGTATGACTTTCAAGGGCTAAATGCAGTTTAGTCTGGTCTGAAGCCAAGCCTTAATGAAAATATCACAGTTTGGTCTGTCTCTACGCCATGTTCTTCTGCTGCCCTAATTGGGTCTGATTCTCAGTCGGGACCTCTCCATAGTGGCAGACGTACTCAGCAATGTCCTGTTCAACTGTAAACCAGGGAGTGATATGGCATGATTTGGTTTTTATGTTTTCATGTTTTAAAAGTTTGCCCTGGCTAGATTATGGATTTAGTGTGGATGGAAACTCAGGTGGATACAACCAGAATCAATTGCTCCTCCCACCCCTTCCACCTCCCTAGTACAAGCCACCAATATCTTGCACCTGGGCAATTGCAACAGTCCCCTAACCTGCCCTCCTCGTGTCTAGTCTTACAGGCAATCTGAATTGTATGCTTCAGACTGAAGAGACTGTTTTCAAAACCTCCAGTGGCTCCCATCTCACTTGGAATCTAATCCAAAGCCTTCCCAGAGTGCAACCAGCCCCCACATTCTATCTCATCTTCATCCTGCTCCTGGCACATGCTGACTTCCCCAAGCAAGCCAAGCGCTCCTTTGCATGTGCTGTTCCAGCCTCAGCTCTCCCTTGTCCCAGCTCCTTCCCTGCCCGAGCTCTCTGTCTAGGTTACCTTAATCTGATTGATTGCTGTGGCCACCATCCCAGCACATGGGGTGCATCGCAACTACTGTGAATGAATGGCTGAGAAAAAGCCCTAGGAAGGCTCTCATGTGGGATCAGGTACGGGACTGTGGGGATGTGGCCAAGGGAGTGGGGTAGATGTGAGAGCTATCCAGGGAGAAAGCCTGTGGCCCCAGATGCAGGGGGATCGGGGTGCTCTCCAGGTCCAGCCAGTTGGAGGATGGTACCATTTCATCCAGAGGGGTCACCAGGAGAGACTAGGCTGGAGGAGAAGACCATGAGCTCAGGCTTGGACATCGGATATTGTGTGGGAAGTGTAAGATATATGGATGCCAGAACTTTCTACAGTTGCTCTGAGATCTTTCTGTTCAGCACAAGGGGTTAAGAATCCATTGCTTGCAGAGAGATTATACAAGGAAGGTTGCCTTGGATTTTGGCTGGCAGCCTCTTTGTTCTGTGTCAAGCAGCAGCAGGCAGCGAAATATGGGGAATGCTAATCAGAGGGTCTCTCCACGCCCGGGGGGCCTATGGCTGGCAGGCTGCTGAAGTCAGGGTAGGATGAGGGGCTCCAAGAAGCTGATGCCCTCTGAGCAATGGTCTGACCCAATGATACAGCAGTCTTTTAATAAAGATTTTCTTTCTTTAAAATATGGGGACAGGGCTTTTCTGACAGAAACCAACTCAAAGCCTTTATATGTCCACAGCAACTTAAGGGCAGGGATAGCATTATGGTATTTGGAAAGTGATATAAAACTAGGGAGGATGAGGTCTCCCAGATGTCAGGACAGCTTAATAGAGGCATTGATCGCTGGCTGCCCCAGAATTCTAGGGGCTTCTAGAAAATTCAGCACAGTGTAACTAGAAGATAGCCCCTTACTATGATTTATTGCACTAGATGTAGAAAGAGGTTAAAAATGAAAATAAAGTATTGGCTCACAAAGCAGGAGGAGGAGTGAGGTACATGACCGAAGTCAAGACACATGGCCAGCATGAAAGATTAAACACAGAAGTAAAATCATCCCACTACCACCAATGAGGCCAGGATTCTGGTAACTAGGGATTTTCCTACAGCAAACTAAGTCCTCAATTAAGAGGGATGAAGAAGAGAGAAGATAAAAAAGGCTTTACATTTTCGGAAATTAAATCCTTTCCACAGACCACAAAAGGGAGACAATTACAGGAAAATATCATTTTAATGGCCACCCTGGTTGAGTATTATCACAACTGACCCTGAATAATTCCGTTTTAGTCTATGTGAGATAAACCCTCTACTTTTATAGGCTAGAGTACCTTCTGCCAGTGAGCTATGACTTGAAGCTGTGTGCTTTGTGTAAATGTGTTGTAATTACTTGAGCTTTAAAAATTGATTTTGAGGGTCTGAAGGTCTTGGAAATGACTGCTGGCTTGGAAAAAGTCACCTTCTAAGAAGGTGATCAAATATACCTGAGACAAATCCCCTCTAACTTTATTTAGGAGGATGTGATTTTTAAAAATCTACATGCGTTCAAAAGAATAATGTGGTATGAAGTCAAGGAGACAAAGTTTATTTTGAGGGTTCAGGAATGTAGAGGAATCACAAGGTGCTTGGGTGCTTGAGACTGAAAATGTATCCCCCCTCACCCAATAGACTTAGTGGTATGGAGCAGCTTGTTGATCATAGTTATGGAGACACATTAGTTTATAATAGAGTATCTGGGTAACCTTTACAGAGTGTGGGTAAAATTGTAACATTTCCAGAATATCTCGTCTGCTTTGGTGCATTTGCATATCCTCAAGGGTGGAGAGAATTTCATCTCCATGTCAGTGGGTAATTACCTGGGCAACCGAGGGCATGTCTGAACCTGACAGGTTAAGAGGAGGATTTGGCTTGCTTGCTTCCTTCCTTCCCAAGCAGTGGGGAGAGACAGCGCTGGATTGCAGTTTGTAAGCAATAAACGGGTTTTATACTTTATTTCTCCCTTTGACTGATTTTGTTTTTTAGAGGTATTTTGCCCCAGGATTTCCTCTCCCCAGAATTACATCTGGAGGTAGTTGGTAGGGTTCCTTTGAACCCGAAATCTGTCATAATGGGTGCGACCTTTGGGAGGGCTGCTCCTGTAGATGGTGGGGAGGCCCCAGTGGATGCAGTGGCAGAGGGTGCCGCTTCACCTGTTATTATCCCCCCAGCTGTGGGGCTTCCAATTGGGGAGCCCCTAGTGGGGAATTGGTCTAGGGTAAAGTACCTCCTAGAGGGGTGGGGCCTTCCCCAAAACTGGGGAAGGGTGGAGACACCAGAAGGTAAAGAATTAGCCCTCCATGAGTTAGAAGACCACTTAGAATCCCTGAGTGGCCATGTAATGGCTGGCATTGTAGGGTCTCTTTTCATCCAGATAGTGGAAAATGCTATACAGGAGAAAGAGGATTATCAAGAGGATTAGCGAGAAGAGAGAGGGATTTAGGAGGGAGAGAGACACACTTCAGCATCACTTGGAGGACCTGGGTGATAGCCTATGGGATGCTGTTAAAGAAGAGAGACAGTTACTGAAAGGCAGGTCACGCTCCTAGAAGACTCCTTAATTTCAAGGGGGGAGATGGCAGGAAAAGCTGCGTTGCAGGAGGCCGTGGGGGAGGGGGAGGAAAGAGCAGTGCCTTCAGCTCCGGAGATGGTGGAGGAGGAGCCGTTGATGGAGGAGCCTGAGGGAGAAGAGGAGGAGGCGGGGCCGTTGGCGGATCTTCTACCCAGGCCACCGCTGGAGGTACCATCTTCTCCTGTTTTAAAGGCCTGCCCAGCTGTAATTAAGAAAATAAAAATGAAACAACCATGGGCTCCTCAAGGGGAGGAGCCGCCCCTCCCCAGGTTGTGGAGCACCCCATGCCCCGCCCCTACACCCAGGATGAGCTGGTGGACATGAGCATCTGGTATAGGCAGAGGCCATCGGAATCTCTGCCTACATGGCTTTTATGTCTCTGGGATATGGGGGTGGAAACATTGTTGTGTTGGGTACTGAGATGAGTAGAATGGCTTCCCTGACGACTCACCCTTCCCTCCAGCGTCAATTGCAAAATGCCCGTCACGCCTCAGGGAGTCAGACACTCCTGGAATGGCTGACAGCTGCCATCAGGGTAGTTTGGCCTAATCAGGGTGATTTACCATATTTTCCCAGTAGTTGGAAAATGTATGCAGAGCTCCAACAGGTACTGCGGGAATTGGGTATGAAAACATCATCTATAATATGGACCCCAGGGCCCTGATGAGGAGGTGTTCAATGTAGGAATGAGAAACCTGGTGCTGCATACAGCTCCCCCATCTCTCTTTGGGTCCCTAGGGAATACTCTTGCTCCCCCCCCACATAGGGCAACCCATAGTGAAGCTACTCGTACTTTAGCAGATCTGGGGGAGGTTGAAACAATAACGACACAGAGGGAGGTATGGGCCACGACTGAAAGAAGGGCAAAAGGCCAGCCCAAAAGAATATCATTAGAACTGTGGCACCAATTAAAGCCAGAGCAGCAGTTCCAGCTGCTGAGGTCCAGGACACGGAAACCAGAGTCAAGGCCTCATGCCCGGCCTGTGTCCCTGCAAAACTTCAAGGGATACAGTATTTAGTGTTCGCCTGAGCCCTCACCCCCACAGGAGGATGATTGGGCATCGCGGTTCAACTGAGGGGGGAGTTCAAAGTCCCCATCTTGGAGGACATGGTGGGGACCACAGGCCGCATGTAGATTTAGCAATTCATTGGTCCCCTGTGAATGTGTCGTGTCCTGGCGCTGGTGGACACAGGAGCTGAGAGTTCTCTGGTTCATAGCAACCCTGAGCGTTTTCCTGGGACCCCTGTTGTGATAGATGGCTAAGGGGGTAAGGCAATTAGAGTGAAGAAAGCCCAAATCTCATTGGGGATAGGGCTTTTACCCCCAAAGGAGTATACCGCATACATTTCTCCCATCCCTGAATATATTTTGGGGGTAGATATCCTGCAGGGCCTGTGGTTACAGACCACTGCAGGTGAGTTCAGACTGAGGGTATGTGTGGTAAAGGCAGTTCTGAGGGGACATGCTAAGCACCCACCTGTAGCTCTGCCTGTACCTCGGCAGGTGACAAATATTAAACAGTATAAATTGCCTGGGGGCACAAGGAAGTTGGAGAAACTCTACAGGAGTTGGGGAAGGTGGGCATCATAAAGCCCACTCATAGTCCTTTATATTCCCCAGTGTGGCCAGTGAGAAAGCCAGAGAGCTCTTGGCATATGACTGTGGATTAAAGGGAACTGAATGAAGTCACACCCCGTCTGCATGCTGCTCTCCCCTCTATATTAGCCCTTATGGACACCCTCAGTAATGAACTAGGGATGTATCATTATGTTGTGGACCTTGCTAATGCTTTCTTCTCTACTGACATAGCACAGGAAAGTCAGCAACAGTTTGCGTTCACGTGGGAAGGCCGGCAGTGGACATTCACTGTCCTTCCACAGGGATACCTCCACAGTCCCACCATCTGCCATTGCCTTGTAGCCCAGGACTTGCCCACATGGAAGAAACCACAAATGGTGTGGTTGTATCACTACATTGCTGATATTATGCTCACATCTCATTCTCTTCAGATTTAGAAGGGGCAATTCCTACATTGCTTTAACATCTACAGGTAAAAGGATGGGCTTAACAGCACCAAGGTTCAGGGACCTGGTTTGTCTCTAAAATTCTTGGGGGTTGTTTGGTCAGGTAAAACTGAAGTTATTCCTGAAGTAGTGATAGACAAGGTCCAGGCTTTCCCCACCCCTACCACTGTGGCAGTATTACAAGAGTTCTTGGGTCTTTTGGGCTACTGGAGAGTGTTTACCCCACGCTTGGCACAAATTCTGAAGCCCTTATACTGGTTGGTATGAAAGGGCATCAGGTGGGACTGGGATGAGACATGTGCAGCTGCTTTTACTGCTGCCAAGCAGGCAGTCAAGGCCATAGAGGCCTTGAGTGCAATGGACTCATCAAGGCCCTGTGAACTAGATGTTCATGTAGCTGAAGATGGTTATGGATGGGGTCTTTGGCAGTGGCTTGAACGGACACTCCAACCTATTGGATTACTGTTACTATATATTATGTGACTGACCATTTGCCTTTGGCATCCCCAAGGAATGATGAAGCAGACATATTGGCCCAGGTGTGCTGGCCAGAAGAAAAGCATGACTCTGATGTGGCCTAGTGGCTACACCAGCATTTGTTGCACGTGGGGCAAAAGACAATGTGGGCTGTGGCCCGTCGGTGAGGCTTGCCATTGACTGTTGAAGAAGTCAGCAGAGCCCAGAAGGGGTGCCTTGGGTGCTCTAAGAGGGACTTCCACCAAGTCTCACAGCAACATGGGACAATAGTAAGGGAGTCAATACCCCTTGTCAGATGGCAAATAGACTGTATTTGGCCTCTGCCCATATCAGAAGGATATTGGTATGCCATGACTTGTGTAGACACGGATACTAGACTAGTGATTGCTTTTCCTGAGCATCATGCAAATCAGCAAACCACCAAGAGGGGCCTGGAGAGTCTCTTTGCAGCCTATGGCCGGCTGCAGGTGATTGGGAGCAATCAAGGTCCCACTTTACTGGATATGTTACAAGAATGGGTGCAGCAATTAGGAATAAAGTGGAAATTTCATGTACCATATAATCCTACTGGGGCAGGCATGATAGAGAGGTACAACGATTTGTTGAAATCTGGCCTGAAGTCAGACACCAATAGTCTATGGGGCTGGTCATTGCACCTATAGATGGTGCTGTGGCATTTGAATGAGAAGCCACGTAAAGGAGCTCTGAGCCCTGTGGATCTGCTCACACTTCTTGCTGCCTCTCGTATAAAACTATACGTCCAAACCAAAGAAGAGCTACTGAAGCCAGGATGTGGCCAGCAGAGCAACACCCTGCTGCCAGCCCCTACTGCATTATTCCCTGGAGACACTGTTGAATGGACCTGGACCTGGACATTTCAACACATGGACCAGTGGTGGCTGGCCCTTCTGGCACCTTGGGGGAAAGGCCTGGAAGCTGGCCTGTGTATTCCTGGAATAATACCTGAATGGCCCCCAAAGGTCACAGTAGTGTACCCAAAAGGTCCAGGACGTAAGAGCATCTTGCAGGGAAGTTTTTTTAATCTTTATGGCCCATGCATGTACCTCCTGTAGCCCTATATATTGACCCACCTGTAATTCTCACAGGGAGGGGGGTGGAAGTCTGGTGTACTAGACCATGACGAGATCCCATTCCTGCCAATGTTTTATCACAGGACCTCTCTCTTGCATGTATCCTACCTGATGAATGAGATTTGCCTATGCTGGTGTCATTAAAACATGTGTCTTATTGCCCTTAAGGTTATTTTCTCCTACATTCCTTGTGGCCTGAATGTGTCCCCTGGCTGCAGCTGCTGCATGATGATTGCTCTGAACCCCCAGCTACTGCCTGCCTATGGAATGGATGGGGAGGGTCTATGGACTTAATCTGCATGGAACTTTGAACCTGGCTGAATTCTCTGGCTTGAGGATTGTCATGATCTGATTGCTTTTGCTATTGATATTTCATTAGTCTGGTCACAATGCTCCAGTTTTCTTGCCCAGGGACCATTGCAGAAGAAAGGGAACAAGCGGATTGTACAGTGAGATTTCTGGAAGAGTGGCCTGTGGGTAAAATTGTAACATTTCCAGAATATCTCGCCTGCCTTTGGTGCATTTGCATATCCTGAGGGGTGGAGAGAAGCTCATCTCCATATCAGCGGGCAACTGAGTGCGTGTCTGAACCTTAGAGGTTAAGGGGAGGGGCGGCTTGCTTCCTTCTGGAGCAGGGGAGAGAGACAGTGCCTGGAGAGGGACTGCAGTTTGTAAGCATAAACGGGTTTTAAACTTTGGGCAGCCCCAACTTGCCTTTGTACCTGCCTAACCCTGTACTCCTAGAGAACCCTAATGCCTAGGTTTTGGTCTCTATCACTCTTCCCCACAAATAGGGGTCAAAAATCCTTGGAAAGTCAGTGAGTCCATGTTAAGGAAAAACAAGATGAACACAAGACACCTGTTGGTTGCCAGAGAATGTTTTCCAAACTGTCTGAGGTAATGCTAAATGAAACAAAGCACCCTCACTGACCAAAGGCATGTTTTGAGCATCAAAAAGAAAGTACCCTTTATCATAACTAGAGCATGTTAGGGCTGTAAAAAGCCATGAGCCCATAATAAATCTAAAGGAAAGAAGGTTTCTTTTGTTTTTGTTTTTAATGCTACAGGTTAATCTATACAAATTGTGGGAGTCATACATTCAATTTCTGATCACCTAAGTTAACAGTCTCAAATAATATACAAGAATATAAAGATGTAATTAGAGTAAACTTAAAAAACAACCATTGTTCATGTCCTTTGTTAATTTTAAGAAAAAGTGTATTAAAATATGTTGACATTGTAGTGATAGAATTATCCAAAAACTAAAGTAAGGACAAGTGTAGAAAAATGGTAGCTAAATGAGATTTGCATAAACAATTAAAAAAACCAAACTGGTCTTACCATACAATCCAGCAATCATTTATATTTACCCAATGCACAAAAATATTTATAGCAGCCATATTTATAAATGTTTATAACAGTTATATTCAGAATGCCTAAATTTGGAAGCAACCAAAATGTCCTTCATTAGGTAAATAGATAAATAACTGTGGTATATGCAAACATTAAAATATTATTCAGCAATTTAAAAAATAGCTATCAAGCCATGGAAAGAAATGGAGGAACTTTAAATGCATATTTATAACTAATAGAAGTGAATCTGAGAGACACTGGATTAAAGATGGTGGAATGGGAAGGCAAGGCAGAAACGTCCTCCCAAAAACACATAAAAGAAGAAAACACAGCAAATACAACTAAACCTGAAAAGGACCTGAGGACTGCAGAACAGACCATCTACACCTGAGGAAGAAGAGAAGACCACACAGAAAAGGATAACGTGGCAAAGCTGAGATTGAGCAGGACCCAATCCCTCCCTCCACCCCAGCCTACAGGTGGCAGAAAAAGGGATGGAACAGGGAGGGAGCAGGAGCCCAGGAACACTGCACACCTGGCCCCGGAGATCTGCCCTGGGGATCACAGGGCCATATTACACTGGGTTCTGGTGTGTAGTGGGGCTGGACACCAGAGACAGGCAGAACACTCTGGGACGCTGAGACTCCACCCAGTGTGGAGGGAAGGCAAGATTCACCAGTCCCGAGACCCAAAGCAGAGGTGGCAGTTCGAAAGACTTGCCAGCCTTGGGAGGGGTACCAGAGGGGAGTGGGTTGGACAGACCTCTCTCCTCAGGAGAAAGGGCAGGTGGACCATACCTCCCCAGTTCTCCCTTATCCCAACAGATTGGGAACTCTCAGGAGCCCCAGATGCTCCATGCCCCTTGCTGGCAACACAGCCCTGAGACTCCTCCCTGCATGCATTGCTGGGAGCCAACCCACTTGGTCCAATGGTAGCATCCCCTAGCTTCCTTGGCTCCATTTCAGACCAACCTGGGAGATGCCTACAGGAGTCAGCCCCAAGAGCTCCTTCCCCCTGTGGGTTTCCAAACCTAGTGCTGGGTGCCTGGCCAGAGCAGGGCCAAACATCAGTCCACCAACCCATTAACACTGTAGACACACCATTGCTGCAGGCCAGGCGAGGGGGGCCCTACCCAAAGCAAGCTCAACAGAGATTCCTGAGCTGATCACAAAGGCCAAAACAAACCGCCCACCCAGACATGCACTACTACAAAAGTCAGGCAGAAAGGTGGCCCTACCCATGGCATGCCACAGCTGGGGCCACCACAAAATTGAACCAGGTACTAGAGAGTAAAGAATCTTGAGTTTCTGGGCAACATAGGATGCCTTCTTCATAAAGCTGTTACTCTATAGGTCAGGAAGCATAGCAGAGACATCTAATACAAAGGAAGAAACCCTGACAAAATGAGTAGGCAAAGGAATAAGATCCCAAAAAAACTACAAGAAAGAACACCAGAAAGAGGCCTAAATGAAAGAGACATCACAAATATTCTTGAAAAAGATTTCAAAATAAAAGTCATAAACATGCTCGCAGATTTACAGAAAAGTATTCAAGATATCAGGGAGGACTTCAACAAAGAGATAGAAAAATGTAAAATAGCCACTCAGAGCTGAAGAATACAGTATCTGAAATGAAACATATGATGGATGGATTTAAAAGTAACCTAGAACATGTAGAGGAGATGGTAAATGAAATGGAAATTAGAAAACAGAAAATCAAAGAAGCTGACTAACAGAGAGAAAAAAAGATCTCTAGGAAAGAAAGAATGATGAAAGAGCTATGTGACCAATCCAAAGAAAACAATATTCGCATAATAGGGGTACCAGAAGGAGAATAGAAACACAAAGGGATAGGAAGTATTTTTAAGGACATAATTGTTAAAAACTTCTCCAATCTGGGGAAACAAGACATGTTTTTTGGGAGGAGGTTTCTGCCTTGCCTTCCTAGTTCACCATCTTTAATCCAGAATCTCTCAGATTCACTTCTAGTAGTTATCAATATGCATTTAAAGTTCCTCCATGTCTTTTTTTCAATGGAAGGAAGTAGACATGGAAGTGCAGAGATCCCCTAACTAAAGTAACCCCAGGAAGACGAAACCAAAATATATAATAATTAAAATAGCAAAGATCAAGGATAAAGAGAGTGTTGAAAGGAACCAGAGAGAGAAAAAAAGATTAGTTATAAAGGAAATCCATCAGGCTTTCAGCAGACTTCTCAATAGAAAATCTACAGGCCAGAAAGGAGTGGCATGACATACTTAATGTACTGAAATAGAAGGACCACCAACCAAGAATCCTCTACCCAGCATGATTATTATTTAAAATGGAATCAGGTATTAAACAATTTCCATGTAAACAAAAGTTGAAGGAATTTGCCACAACTAAGCCAGCGTTATATGATATGTTAAAGGGATTGCTGTAGGTGGAAATGACCTTAAAGTTAAACAGCTTTTACCAGTGAAAATAAACCCACAGTAAAGGTACTGGACCAGCTAATTACCAAGCAAGAACAAAATTAAAACAAAACAAAGGAAGCAAAATCAACTATACACAAAATCAGTCAAGGGATACACAGAAAGTGCAGATTATGACATCTAATATGAAAAATGTGGAGGAAGAAGAAGAAGGAAAATAAAAGTACCTTTAGATTGTATTTGAAATAGAGTAATTAGCAACTTAAGATAAATTATTATATAGTAAGGAAGCTATACTCAAATCTTTGGTAACCACAAAACTAAAGCCTAAAATAAATACACACACACACACACAACTAAAAAAGAGAAATAAAAAAGTATGTAAAAAAAAAAGAAATATAATTACAACCCTAAAGAAAACCATCAATAACAAAAGACACACACACAGCCTGAAAGTGAAGTGATGAAAAAAGATATTCAATACAAATAATAGGGAGAGAAAAGCAGGAGTAGCAGTACTTCTATGAGACAAAATTGATTTCAAAACAAAGTAAAAAGACAAATAAGGGCATTACATAATGATAAAGGGGTCAATCCAGCAAGAGGACATAATCATTATAAATATCTATGCACCCAACATAGGAGCCTCTAAATATGTGAAACAGATACTAACAGAATTAAAGGGGAAATAGACTGCAACACATTCATTTTAGGATATTTGAATACACCACTCACATCAACAGACAGATCAACAAGACAGAAAATAAATGAGGAAACAGAGACACTGAACAATACATTAGATCAAATGGACTTAACAGATATCTACAGAACACTCCACCAAAAAGCAGCAGGATACACATTTTTCTCAAGTGTACATGGAATATTCGCCAGAGTAGATCAAATACTAGGCCACAAGAATAGCCTCAATAAATTCAAAAAGATTGAAATTGTATCAAGCAGCTTCTCAGACCACAATGGTATGAAACCAGAAATAAATTACACAAAGAAAACAAAAAGACCTACGAATTCATGGAGGCTAAACAACATATTTCTAAATAATCAATCAATGGATCAATGAACAAACTAAAACAGAAATCAAGCAATACATGGAGACAAATGAAAACAAAAACACAACAGCCCAAAATCTGTGGGTGTCAAAGCCAGTCCTAAGAGGAAAGCTCATAGCAATACAGGCTTACCTCAAGAAACAAGAAGAATCCCAAATAAACAATCTAAAATGACAAGAAACTAGAAAAAGAAGAACAAATGAGGCTAAAAGTCAGTGGAAGGAGGGACATAATAAAGATCAGAGCAGAAATAAATAAAATAGAGAAAAATAATAGAAAAAAAATCAGTGAAACTAGAAGATGGTTCATTGAGAAAATAAACAAAATAGGTCAGCCCCTGGCCAGACTTATCAAGAAAAAGAGAATGTACAGACAAAAACAGAATCAGAAACAAAAAGGAATAATCACAGGAGATATCACAGAAATACAAAGAATTATTAGAGTATACTTTGAAAAAATATATGCCAATAAATTGAACAATCTAGCAGGAATGGACAATTGCCTAGAAAAATACAACATTCCAAGACTGACACAGGAAAAAACAGAATATCTCAACAGACCAATTACCAGTAATGAAATTGAACTGATAATCAAAAAACTCCCAAAGAAACAAAACTCCATATCCAGATAGCCTCACAGCAGAATTCTATCAACATTTAAAGAAGAGCTAATACCCATCCTCCTTAAAGTATGCCAAAAAGTAGAAGAGGAGGGAATACTCACAAACTCATTCTGTGAGGCCAGCATCCCTCTAATACCAAACCAGACAAAGACACCACAATAAAAGGAACTTACAGACCAAAATCCCTGATGAACATAGATGCAAAATTACTTAACAAAATATTAGCAAACAGAATTCAACAACACATCAAAAAGATCATCCATCTTGACCAAATATGATGTATTTCAGGGATACCAGGGTGGTACAATGTAAGAAAATCAATCAACATCACACACCACATCAACAAAAAGGAGGACAAAAATCACATGATCATCTCAAAAGATGCTGAAAAAGCATTCAGCATCCATTCTTGATAAAAACTCTCAACAAAATGAGTATAGAGGGCAAGTACCTCAACATAATAAAGGCCATATATGACAAACCCACAGCCAACATCATACTTAACAGCAAAAAGCTGAAAGCTTTTCCTCTAAGATCAGGAACAAGACAAGGATACCCACTCTCCCCACTTTTATTCAACATAGTACTGGAGGTCCTAGCCATGGCAATCAGACAACACAAAGAGATAAAAGGCATCCAGATTGGTAAGGAAAAAGTAAAAATGTCTCTGTTTGCAGATGACATGATATTATACATAGAAAACCCTAAAGAATCCCCCCCCCCAAAATACTGGAACTAATAACTGAATTTAGCAAAGTTGCAGGATAAAAAATTAATACACAGAAATCTGTTGCATTCCTATATACTTACAACAAACTAGCAGAAAGAGAAATCAGGAAAATAACTCAATTTCCAATTGCATCAGAAAGAATAAAATACCTAAGAATAAACCTAACCAAGAAGGCAAAAGACTTATACTCTGAAAGCCACAAGACACTCATGAGAGAAATTAAGGAAGACACCAAAAAATGTATCCCATGCTTAAGGATAGGAGTAATTAATATTGTCAAAATGGCCAACCTGCCTAAAGCAATGTACAGATCCAATCCAATCCCTATCAAATTACCAACAGCATTCTTCAACGAACTAGAACAAATAGTTCTAAAATTCATATGGAACCACAAAAGACCGCGAATAGCCAAAATAATCATGAGAATGAAGAACAAAGCTGGGGGGATTATGCTCCATGACTCAAGCTCTACTACAAAGCTACAGTAATCAAAACAATTTGGTACTGGCACAAGAACAGATCCATAGATCAATGGAACAAAATAGACAGCCCAGATATAAACCCACACATATATGGTCAATTATTATATGATAAAGAAGCCATGAGTATACAGTGGGGGAAAAGGCAGCCTCTTCAACCACTGGTTTTGGCAAAACTGGACAGTTACATGTAAGAGAATGAAACTGGATTATTGTCTAACTCCATACACAAAACTAAAGTCAGTATGAACCAAAGACCTGAATGTATGTCATGAAACCATTAAACTCATAGAAGAAAACACAGGTAAAAATTTCTTGAATATAACCACAAGTAATTTTTTCCTGGATGCATCTCCTCAGACAAGAGAAACAAAATGAAAAATGAACAAGTGGGACTGTATCAAACTAAAGTGCTTCTGTACAGCAAAGGACATCACCAGCAGAACAAAAAGGCATCCCACAATATGGGTGAATATATTCATAAATGACTCATCTTATAAATGGTTAACATCTAAAATATATAAATAACTCATATGCTTCAACACTCAAAAAACAAGTTAACCAATTAGAAAATGGTAGAGGACCTGAACAGACACTTCTCCAAAGAAGAAATACATATTGTCAACAGGCACATGAAAAGATGCTGCACATCACTAATCATCAGGGAAATGCATATTAAAACCACAATGAGATATCACCTCACACCATTCGGAATAGTCACTATCCAAAAGGCAAGAAACAACAAATCCTGGTGAGGGTGTGGAGAAATAAGAACCCTCCTACACTGCTGGTGGGAATGTAAATTGGTGCAAGTGCTGTGGAAAGCAGTATGGGGGTTCCTCAAAAAACGTGAAATAGAAATACCATTTGTCCCAGAAATTCCACTGGTAGGAATTTACACAAAGAAAGCTAAATCCTTTGTTCAAAAAGATATATGCACCCTTATGTTTATCACCACACTATTTGCAATAGCCAAGATATGGAAGCAACCAAAGTGTCCATCAACAGATGAATGGATGAAGAAGAAGTGGTACATATGCCCAATGGAATATTACTAAGCCATAAAAAAAAGAAAACAAATCCTGCCATTTGCAACAACATGGATGGAGCTAGAGGATATTATGCTCAGTGAAATTGGCCAGGTGTAGAAAGACAAATACCATATGATTTCTCTTATTTGTGGAATATAGAAACAATGCAAAACAGAAGGAATAAAAAACATTTGACTCATAGACACTGAGAAGTGACTAGTAGTTACCAAGGGAGAGGGACAGGGGTGGGGGCAGAGAGGAAGGGGAAGGGGGTAAAAGTGCATAATAATTTGCAAACACAATATAAGTTGATTGTGGGGAATGTTCAACCACTGTGTGATGTATATTTGAAACCAACATAAGATTGTATATTAATGATATTTTAATGAAAAAAGAAAGTGAATCTTAAAGTGTTACATACCACATGATTCAAATTATATGATATTCTGGAGAAGATGAAAATATGAAGACATTAAAAAGATCAGTTCTTACCAGTGTTTCAGGGAAGAGACAGATGATTAGGTGGAGTTCAGTGAGACTGTTCTGCATGATACTGTCATGGTGGACACATGTAATTACATGTTTGTTAGAACCCACAGAATATTCAACATCAAGAGTGAACCCTAATGTAAATTATGGACTTCAGTTAATGATAAGTACAAGATGTTAAACAGGAAAGGAAATGGGGGGCAGAAAGGGAATATGTGGGAATCCATTACTTTCCACTGAATTTTTCTGTAAACCCGAAACTGCCCCCAACATAAAGTTTATTAACCAAAACAAACTTTTTGTTCATATAACATGAACCAAGAGAAGACACAACCAATAGATCCATCTTATTGTTATTTTGGGCTCCTTTATGCCACCATATTTGTTGCTTTCATTATCAAATTCAACCTGCCACAAACTTATAATACATACAATTAAAAAGTAGTTTGTGGGACAAGAACTGTCTTGGTCTTCCACAGATGAGCCTTTTGTGTTTATTTTTCCTCCTTCAAAATTCCTGTAGAAATAAGAAAAGGATAGAAAAGGTACAAACCCATAAGGTTGAAAAAAGTGGGAGAAGAGACCAACTGCAGACATGAGGTTTCAGGGTTTTTTTTGGGAATAGTAATAGGATGACCTTAGAAAATCACCACAGAGGTGGTAAATGTAGAGAGATTATGGAATTAGTAGTCAGTTTGCCCCATAGAAGCTGGGAAGAACCTGGAATGGCTACAGAGGCATGAGATTGGAAACAGAAGCGTGTGTGGAGAGTGAATTGGCCGCTGGGCCCTCTTTTCCATGCTGAGCAGCTGAGATCTCCCCCCTCCAGACCCCCCCTTAGACACCAAGGGTTATCCTCTGGAGATATTGCACCCCACAGACTGCACGAGGGGCACCAAATGAAGCAAGGAGACATAATGCTAAAGAAAGAAAGATGATGGACCCAATTGTGCAGCCCTAGAACACTTTCCTTTACCCTGCACTCAGTGGTTTATTCAACAAATATTTGAATGTAACTTTGTACAACATACTGTTTGAGGGAATTCAACAGTGAACCAGATAGGCAAAGTCCCTGATCTCGTGGAACTGACTTTCTAGTAGGGCAGACAGTCAATAAACACATTTATTGCATGTGCAGGTGATGCTAGAAGAAAACTGAAATAGGATGATGGGAAAGAGTGGCAAGGGTGGAGGGGTGGGCAGAGGAGGATGTCCAAGGAGACACTGAATGGAGTAAGGTCCCTTCCAGGAAGTGGAGATAAGAGTTCCAGGCACCAAGTGCAAAGGCCTTTGAGACAGGAGCATGCATCCTTGCTCAAAGAACAGCAAGGAGGGCAGTAGGTATCAGACATGCTGTGATTGAGGGAAAATGGGAGATAAGGTGGGAGAGGCTGATGGGATTCAGATCCTGTAGAGTTCAAAGATTATGAGGAGAACCTGAGATTGGATTATAAGAGATGGGAAGTCCCTACAGGGATATGAGCTTATCTGGAGCCCACTTTAAAAGGATTACTCTGGATTTCGCATGGATAATAGAGGAGGGGGAAGATGGTGGAGGTACCCAGACCTGACAGCTATAGCAGAGCACCAGAACCAGGCTGCCTGTTACCACCTGCATGCCAACAGGAGGGAGGAGGGGCTCCTTTGGTGCCAACAAATACCCTCCGAGAAAAGCTCTACCTATCAGCATCAGGATGTGCTGTTAAAAGGTGAAAGAGTCCTGGTTCCTACGCTGTGCAGCCCACAGGTCACTGGAAAACAAAGACCACCATATACAGGGACACAGCTTCCAATACCCTTTTTGTCTTAATTTTCCTAATTTTCAATTATGAAACAATTCAATCATATAAGTACTCCAACCATGTGACATCTATATATCACCAGCAAGAAAAAACAGAAAATGACATATTACCTTATTTATTTCATATCTTTCTGTTTAAAAAAAAAAAGAGGAGATTCTCAAGATGGTGGCATGAGTATGGTGGTGGAAATCTTCTCCCAAAACCATATATATTTTGAAAATACAGCAAATACAGATATTCCTAAAAGAGTGACCAGAAGATACAGTACAACAGCCAGGTTACGTCTACATCTGCAAGAACTCAGCACCTCACAAAAAGGGTAAGATACGAAGCTGTGACCCAGTGGGACCCGAGCACTCCCCCTACCCCAGCTCACCAGCAGGAGGAAAAGAATCAGAGTGGGGAGGGAGTGGAAGCACAGGACTGCTAAATAACCATCCCTAGTAATCTGTAGTGGGAGCACCGACACACATTGCATGGTGCCTGGATATTAGAAGGGCGGAAAAGCACAATCCGAGATTAAGATTGTGAACAGATTCCCACAGCCAGCTGTCCCAGGACAAAAGAAAAGTAGGCACTTTAAAAGTCCTAAAGGGACAAGGGCTTAACAAGTGGACAAAATCGTCCTGGCACACTCAGCCCAGCAGACTGGGAACTTTAAGGAACTTCAGGAGCCCTAACCCCCTGGGTGGCAACTCAGCTCTAAATCCCCTCCTGGCGATAAGCAGCCTGCCGTTCCTTGTTCCCTACTGGCACTGCAAGCAAAGCGGCTGACCCGCCATTGCGTCAGAACATCCGGGGAGCAGCATGGCCTACAGCAAACACACAGCTTAACACAGAGGCTTCTCCTTGCATGTGGCTACCTGGCCCAGACCCAGAGGCTATTCCCTGCATGCGGTTGACCAGCACAGACAGTGTAGACGGGGGCAGAGACAGGGAAGCAAGAAGGGACTCCCTTCCTGTGGCAGAACACACGCTGCTCACCTGCGACCCCCACCAGTGCCCTAAGCCATTCTGAGGGCTGCCTCGCCTGGGGAAGCTCAGGGGATTAACCCAGAGGCAGCTGCCTGTGTGTGGATGACTGGCACAGACAGTGGAGACAGGCAAAGCAACAGGTAAGCAGGGAGGGACTTTGGTCTCGCAGCTGATACATGTGACCACTCCATGGATATGAAAAGGCAGAAGAACCTTCTTCAGTCCAAAATTCCTTAAACACCAGAGAGAGGGCTTGGTGAGACTGAAATCACCAATCTTCCTGAAAAATAATTCAAAATAAAAGTCATAAGCATGCTGATGGAGCTACAGAGAAATAGTCAAGAGCTATGGGATGAATTCAGGAGGGAGATAACAGAAATGAAACAAACAAACAAAGGATTTAAGAGCAGAATGGATAAGGAGGAGGAGACTGTTAATGGAATAGAAATCAGAGAACAGGAATACAGAGAAGCTGAGGCAGAGAAAGATAAAATGATCTCTAGGAATGAAAGAATATTAAGCGAACTGTGTGACAAATAAAAATGGAACAATATTTGCATTATAGGGGTACCAGAAGAAGAAGAGAGAGAAAAAGGGATAGAAAGTGTCTTCGAAGAAATAATTGCTGAAAACTTCCCCAGTCTGGTGAAGGAAACAGTCTCTCAGACCATGGAAGTCCACAGTAATCCCAACACAAGGGACCCAAGGAGGACAACACCAAAACATACATAATAATTAAAATGGCAAAGATCAAAGACAACGACAGAGTATTAAAAGCAGCCAGAGAGAGAAAAAAAGATCACCTGCAAAGGAAAACCCATCAGGCTATCATCATAATTCTCAGCAGAAACCTTACAGGCCAGAAGGGAGTGGCATGATGTATTTAATGCAATGAAACAGAAGGGGCCTTAAAACAAGAATACTGTATCCAGCAAGATTATCATTTCAATTTGAAGGAGGGATTAACCAATTCCCAAAAAAGAAAAAGTTGAGGGAATTTACCTCCTACAAACCATCTCTACAGTGTATTTTAAAGGGACTGCTCTAGGTGGAAATATGCCTAGGTTAAATAGCTGTCACCGAGAAAATAAAATCACAGCAAAGAATGTAGACCAACCAAATACTAACTAAATGCTAAAGAAAATCAGCTATCCACAAAATCAGTCAAGAGAAACACAAAGAGTGCAGAATTAAAAACCTAACATGTAAGGAGTGGAGAAGAAACAAAGGAAGTGAAAGACCTATACTCTGAAAACTACAAGACACTCCTAAGAGAAATTAAAGAGAGCTCTAACATGGAAATTCATCCTATGTTCTTATCTAGGTAGAATAAATATTGTCACAATGGCTATACTACTTAAAGCAATCTACAGATTCAATGCAATCCCTATCAAACTACCACCAGCTTTCTTCAATGAACTGGAACAAATAATTCTAAAATTCATATGGAACCACAAAAGACCCCGAATAGCCAAAGCAATCCTGAGAAGGAGGAATAAAACAGGGGGAATTACACTCCCTGACTTCAAGCTCTACTACAAAGCCACAGTAATCAAGACAATTTGGTATTGGCACAAAAACAGACCCACAGACCAGTGGAACAGAATAGAAAATCCAAACATTAACCCAAACAAATACAGTCAATTAATATTTGATAAAGGAGCCTTGGATATACAATGAAGAGATGACAGCCTCTTCAGCAGCTGGTGTTGGAAAAACTGGACAGCTACATGTAAGAGAATGAAACTGGACTACTGTCTAATCCCATACACAAAAGTAAACTCAAAATGGATCAAAGACCTGAATGTAAGTCATGAAACAGTAAAACTCTTAGAAAAAAACATAGGGAAAAATCTCTTGGACATAAACATGAGCGACTTCTTCATGAACATATGTCCCCGGGCAAAGGAAGCAAAAGCAAAAATGAACAAGTGGGACTATATCAAGCTGAAAAGCTTCTGTACAGCAAAAGACACCATCAGTAGAAGAAAAAGACATCCTACATTATTGGAGAATATATTCATAAATGACATATCCAGTAAGGGGTTGACATCCAAAATATATAAAGAAATCACGCACCTCAACAAACAAAAAGCAAATAATCCAATTAAGAAATGGGCAGAGGACATGAATAGACACTTCTCTAAAGAAGAAATTCAGATGGCCAACAGGCACATGAAAAGATGCTCCACATCGCTAATCATCAGAGAAATGCAGATTAAAACCACAATGAGATAGCACCTCACACCAGTGAGGATGGCCAACATCCAAAACACAAACAACAACAAATGTTGGTGAGGATGTGGAGAAAAGGGAACCCTCCTACACTGCTGGTGGGAATGCAAATTAGTTCAACCATTGTGGAAAGAAGTATGGAGGTTCCTCAAAAAACTCAAAATAGAAATACCACTTGACCCAGGAATTCCACTCCTAGGAATTTACCCTAAGAATGCAGCAGTCCAGTTTCAAAAAGACAGATGCACCCCTATGTTTATCGCAGCACTATTGACAATAGCCAAGAAATGGAAGCAACCTAAGTGTCCATCAGTAGATGAATGGATAAAGAAGATGTGGTACATATACAGAATGGAATATTATTCAGCCATAAGAAGAAAACAAATCCTACCATTTGCAACAACATGGATGGAGCTAGAGGGTATTATGCTCAGTGAAATAAGCCATGCAGAAAAAGACAAGTATCAAATGATTTCACTCATATGTGGAGTATAAGAACAAAGAAAGAACTGAAGGAACAAAACAGCAGCAGACTCACAGAACCCAAGAACAGACTAATAGTTACCAAAGGGAATGGAACTGAGGAGGTTGGGTGGGAAGGGAGGGACAAGGGGGAAGAAGGGACATTACGATTAGCAGACGTAGCGTTGGGGGGCACGAGGAGGGCTACAACTCAGAGAAGACAAGCAGTGATTCTATAGCATCTCACTACGCTGATGGACAGTGACTGTAATGGGGTTGGTGGGGGGAACCTGATGAAGAGGGTAGTTTAATAATCATAATATTGCACATATAAACGTAGATTAATGATACCAAAATTAATTACAAGAAAAAAAAAGAGTGGAGAAGGAAGAAAAAGCAGGGAGAGAAATAAAGAATCATCAGACTGTTTATAATAGCATAATAAGTGAGTTAAGTTAGATGGTTAGATAATAAGAGGCTACCTTTGAACTTTTGGTAACCATGAATCCAAAGCCTGCCATGGCAATAAGTACATATCTATCGATAATCATCCTAAGTGTAAATGGTCTGAATGCATCAATCAAAAGACATAGAGTCCATGAGATTCCAAGATGGCAGCATGAGAGGTGAGACAGAGAACTCTCAAAACCACAAATAGTACAAAAATATAGTTAATTAATACAACTAACCCTAAAACAGCAACAGGAAAGAAGGCTGAACCAGACTGCATACAGACATCACTAACAGAGCAGAGCTCATGAAACAGGCTAACGTACGAAAGCCTTGATCTGGCGGGACCAAGCCCTTCCCCCCAGTACAGCTCATGGGTGGGAGGAAGAGAAACGCAGTGGATGGGGGTGGAAGCCTGGGACTACTGAACACCTCCAATATCTGGAGATCTGCTTTGTCAGCAGAAGCCTACACTGTGTGGTGGTCTGGAGGTTGGGGAGCTGGGACAGGCCAAGTGCCTGGGAGACTGACATTCCAGATGTTTTTGGAGGACAGGATCCACATCCGGCCGCTCTGTGACTGAGGAAAGGCAGGCAGTGCGAGAGGTTTCCTAGCAGTGAGAGGGCTGCTGAAGGGGCGGGGGTTTCACTGAGTTTTCTGTGTGGGAGAAGGGAGAGCTGGGCAAAGCTGTCTGGGCGCACTCTGCCCAGCAGATTGGGAACTTTGAGGAGCTTTCAGGAGCTCCATCCCACTAGCTTGCTACTGAGCTCCGAGGCCCCCCCCACTGTGATACTCAGCCTGAGAGGCTTCCTCCTGGCCTGAGAGCCCTGGCTCGCAAACCGGCAGTCACTGCGCTGGTGTCAGGCCAGCCAGAGGGAGGCCCTGCCTACATCAGCTAGAGATGCTGAGCAGAGGCTTACACCTGTGTGCCTAGCCCACTGGCTGTGATACAGGAGACAGGCACTGCAGACAGGAATCAGGAAACAGATCTTAACTCCCCCCAGGTACCAGCTCCGCTACCCAAAGACCCCCAACCTCACTCTGGGGGCTGGGCAGCTCCAGAGGCTGGAGCTTCTGGGCACTAGAAAGCACCACATAGAAATATGAAATGTCAAAAGAACCTGGTTCACAACAAATCTCACAAACCCCATAAAAATGAAACAGAACTCAACAATCTTCCTGAGTTCAAAACAAAAATCATAAACATGCTTATGTAGGTACAGAAAAATACTCAAGAACTCAGGAACGAATTTAAAATGCAGATTCAATCATTAAGAAATTCCATATCTGAAATGAAACACACAATGGAGGGATTGAAAAGCAGATTAGATATAGGAGAAGAGACAGTAAATGGAATAGAAATTAGAAAAGAGGAATACAAAGAAGCTGAGGCACAGAGAGTAAAAAGAATCTCTAAGAATGAAAGAATACTGAGAGAACTGTGTGACCAATCCAAACAGAACAATATTCGCATTATAGGGGTACCAGAAGAAGAAGAGAGAGAAAAAGGGATAGAGAGTGTTACTGAGGAGGTAATTGCTGAAAACTTCCCCAATCTGCGGAAGGAGATAGTCTCTCAAGCCATGGAGGTGCACAGATATTCCAACACAAGGGACCCAAGGAAGACAACATCAAGACATATAAAAATTAAAATGGCAAAGATCAAGGATAAAGACAGATTATTAAAAGCAGCTAGAGAGAAAAAAGATCACATACAAAGGAAAACACATCAGCCTATCATCATATTTCTCAAACAGAAATCTTACAGGTCAGAAGGGAGTGGCATGATGTATTTAATGCAATGTAGCAGAAGGGCCTTGAACCAAGAATACTCTACCTGGCAAGGTTATCATTTAAATTTGAAGAAGGGATCAAACAATTTTCAGATAAGCAAAAGCTGAGAGAATTTACCTCCCACAAACCACCTCTACAGTGTATTTTGGAGGGACTCCTATAGATGGAAGTATACCTAAGGCTAAATAGATGTCATTCAATGGACAGACAAAGAATACATAATATGATTCATAACATACAAAGAATGGAGGACGAAAAAAAAAAGAACCTTTAGGTTGTGTTTGTAATAGTATAGGAAGTGAGTTAAATTAGACTGTTAGATAGTAAGGGAATTAACCTTGAACCTTTGGTAACCACGGATCTAAAGCCTGCAATGGCAATGAGTACATACCTACCAATAATCACCCTAAATGTAAATGGTCTGAATGCACCAATCAAAAGATATGGAGTCACTGCATGGATTAAAAAACAAGACCCATCTATCTACTGCCTACAAGACACTCACATCAAACCCAAAGACATACACAGACGAAAACCAAAGGGATGGAAAAAGATATTTCATGCAACTAATAGGGAGAAAAAGGCAGGAGTTGCAGTACTTGTATCAGACAAATAGACTTCAAAACAAAGAAAGTCACAAGAGACAAAGAAGGACATTACATAATGATAAAGGGGTCAGTCCAACAAGAGGATATAGCTATTATAAATATATGTGCACCCAACACAGGAGCACCTACATATGTGAAACAAATACTAACAGAATTAAGGGGGAAATAGAATGCAATGCTTTCATTTTAGAGGCTTCAACACACCACTCACTCCAAAGGACAGATCATCCAGACAGAAAATAAATAAAGAGGCAGAGGCACTGAACAACATATTAGAACAGATGGATGTAAGGGACATCCACAGAGCACTCCATCCAAAAGCAATAGGATACACATTCTTCTCAAGTGCACAAGGATCATTTTCAACAATATATTACATACTAGGCCACAAAAAGAACCTCAGTAAATTCAAAAAGATTGAAATTGTACCAACCATTTCTCAGACCATAAAGGTATGAAACTAGAAATAAATTACACAAAGAAAACAAAAGAGCCCACAAACACATGGAGGCTTAATAACATGCTCCTAAATAATCAGTGGATCAATGACCAAATAAAAACAGAGACCAACCAATACATGGAGACAAATGACAACAATAATTCAACAACGCTAAATCTGTGGGACGCAGAGAAGGTCATGCTAAGAGGGAAATATATTGCAATACAGGCCTACCTCAGGAAAGAAGAACAATCCCAAATGAAGAGTCTAAATTCACAATTAATAAAACTAGAAAAGGAAGAACAAATGAGGCCCAAAGTCAGTAGAAGGAGGGACATAATAAAGATTAAAGCAGAAATAAATAAAATTGAGAAGAATAAAACAATAGAAAGAATCAATGAAAGCTGGAGCTGATTCCTTGAGAAAACAAATAGATAAACCCAGAGCCAGACTTTTCAAGAAAAATAGAGAATCTACACACATACACAGAATCAGAAATGAGAAAGGAAAAATCACTATGGACACCACAGAAATACAAAGAATTATGAGAGAATACTATGAAAAATTATATGGTAACAAACTGAATAACCAAGAAGAAATGGACAACTTTCTAGAAAAATACAACCTTCCAAGACTGATCAAGGAAGAAACAGAAAATCTGAACAGACCAATTACCAGCAAAGAAATTGAATAGGTAATCAAAAAATTACCTAAGAACCAAACGTCTGTACCAGATGGTTTCACAGTTGAATTTTATCAAACACTTAGTGAAGACCTAATACCCATCCTCCTTAAAGTTTTCCAAAAAGTAAAAGCGTAGGGAATACTCCCAAACTCATTCTATGAGGCCAACATCACTCTAATACCAAAACGAGGCAGAGACACTACAAAAAAAGAAAATTACAGACCAATATCCCTGATGAACATAGATGCAAAAATACTCAACAAAATATTAGCAAACTGAATTCAAAAATACTTCAAGAGAATCATACAGCATGATCCAGTGGGATTCATCCCAGGGATGCAAGGATGGTACAACATTCGAAAATCCATCAACATCATCCACCACATCAACAAAAAGAAGAACAAAAACCACATGATCATCTCCATAGATGCTGAAAAGTCATTTGACAAAATTCAAAATCCATTCATGATAAAAACTCTAAAAAAATGGGTATAGAAGGCAAGTACCTAAACATCATAAAGGCCATATATGACAAACCCACAGCCAACATTATACTTAATAGTGTGAAGCTGAAAACTTTTCCATTAAGATCGGGAACAAGACAAGGATGCCCACTCTCCCCACTTTTATTCAACATAGTTCTGGATGTCCTAGCCATGGCAATCAGACAATACAAAGAAATAAAAGGCATCCAGCCTGGCATGGAAGAAGTCAAACAGTCCCTGTTTGCAGATGACATGATATTGTAAATAAAAAACCTTGAACAGTCTACTCCAAAACTACTAGATGTAATATCTGAATTCAGCAAAGTTGCGGGATACAAAATTAATACACAGAAATCTGTTGCATTCTTATACACTAACTATGAACTAGCAGAAAGCGAAATCAGGAAAACAATTCCATTCACAATTGCATCAAAAAGAATAAAATACCTAGGAATAAACCTAACCAAGGAAGTAAAAGACCTATACCCTGAAAACTCCAAGACACTCATGAGAGAAATTAAAGAAGAAACCAATAAATGGAAATACATCCCATGCTCATGGATAGGAATAATTAATATTGTCAAAATGGCCATCCTGCCTAAAGCAATCTATGGATTCAGTGTGATTCCTATCAAAATACCAACAGCATTCTTCAATGAATTAGAGGTAATAGTTGTAAAATTCATATGGAACCACAAAAGACCCCACATAGCCAATGCAATCCTGAGAAGGAAAAATAAAGTGGGGGAATTATGCTCCCAGACTTCAAGCTCTACGACAAAGCCACAGTAATCAAGAGAATTTGGTACCTTCACAAAAATAGACCCATAGACCAATGGAACAGACTAGAGAGCCCAGATATAATCCCAACCATATATGGTCATTAATATACGATAAAGGAGCCTTGGATATACAATGGGGAAATGACAGCTTCCTCAACAGCTGGTTTTGGCAAAACTGGACAGCTACATGTAAGAGAATGAAACTGGATTACTGTCTAACCCCATACGCAAAAGTAAACTCAAAATTTATCAAAGACCTGAATGTAAGTCATGAAACCATAAAACTCTTAGAAAAAAACGTAGGGAAAAATCTCTTGGACATAAACATGAGCAACTTGTTCATGAACATATCTCCCCGGGCAAGGGAAACAAAAGCAAAAATGAACAAGTAGTACTATATCAAACTAAGAAGCTTCTGTACAGCAAAGGACACCATCAGTAGAAGAAAAAGACATCCTACATTATCGGAGAATATATTCATAAATGACATCTCAGATAATGGGTTGAAATCTATATTATATAAAGAGCTTACACACCTCAACAAACAAAAAGCAAATAAGCTAATTAAAAAATGGACAGAGTTGCTGAACAGACACTTCTCCAAAGAAGAAATTCAGATGGCCAACAGGCACATGAAAAGATGTTCCACATCGCTAATCATCAGAGAAATGCAAATTAAAACCACAATGAGATATCACCTCACCCTAGTTAGGATGGCCAACATCCAAAAGACAAACAACAACAAATGTTTGTGAGGACGTGGAGAAAGGGGAACCCTCCTACACTTCTGGTGGTAATGTAAATTAATTCAACCATTGTGGAAAGCAGTATGGAGGTTCCTCAAAAAACTCAAAATAGAAATACCATTTGACCCAGGAATTCCACTCCTAGGAATTTACCCTAGGAATGCAGCAGTGCAGTTTGAAAAAGATATATGCACCCCTATGTTTATCACAGTACTATTTACAATAGCCGAGAAATGGAAGCAACCTAAGTGTCCATCAGTAGATGAATGGATAAAGATGTGGTACATATATACAATGGAATATTATTCAGCTATAAGAAGAAAACAAATCCTACCATTTGCAACAATATGTATGGGCTAGACGGTATTATGCTCAGTGAAATAAGACAGGCAGAGAAAGGTAAGTATCAGATGATTTCACTCATATGTAGAGTATCAGAACAAAAGAAAAACTGAAGGAACAAAACAGCAGCAGACTCACAGAACCGAAGAATGGACTAACAGTTACCAAAGGGAAAGGGGCTGGGGTGGATGGGTGGGAAGGGTGGGATAAGGGGTAAAATGGGGCATTATGATTAGCACACAATGTTGGGGGCGTGCAGAGGGAAGGCAGTATAGCACAGAGAAGACATGTAGTGATTCTATAGCATCTTACTATGCTGATGGACAGTGACTGTAATGGGGTATGTGGCGGGGCTTGATAATGGGAGGAATCTAGTAAAGTAACCACAATTTTGCTCATGTAATTGTATATTAATGATACTAAAATTTTAAAATGAGTGGATAAACTAATAAAAAGAAGAACATTACAGCTGTAACTGAAGCCCTTTCTTTTCCTTCCTTACAGGTAAATGATAGTTGGAAGTTACTGGGAATGATACCCATTTTGCACTTTTATTATGTAGTATTACATCCATAATGATTTGAAATAATTCTTCCTGTTTTCTGAATTCCATAAAGGATATCATATAGTATGTCACTTTTGCATCTTGATTTATTCACTCAATATAACATATTTGAGATATTTCCACTGATAGGAGAGATAGCTTATTCATTGTAACTGCTGAAGAGAATCATATTAAATGAACAAACCACCGTAACAACCACTCATAGAGCACTTGCAATGTGCCAGGCACTGTTTAAGCACTTTATTTGTATTAAGTAGTTTCATCCACAAAAATGACCCTACAATATAGGGACTATTCTGATAGCCATTTTAGAGATGAGAAAAAATAGCTACAGAGAAGTTAAGAACACTTTTCAAGGTCACACAGCCAGCAAATGGTCAGTTGAGATTTGAATCAAAGAAGTTTGGTTTCAGAATTATCTTCTTACCACTTATTATACTGAAAATAAATCATTTCCAAGTTTTAGTGAAATACAGAGTGCTACATTAAACATCCTTGTCTATGTAGTCTGGTGTAAATATGGGAGAGTCTCTCTAAAACAGACAACCACAAGTGAGTTTTAGAATGTGTGCATGCTTAGTGTGGTAGGTTGAGTAATGGCCCCCAAAGATGCCCATGTCCTAATCCTTTGAACCTGTGGATATGTTATATGGGAAAAGGGACTTGCAGATGTGATTAAGTTAAGATTCTGAGATGAGGAGATTGTTTTGGATTATCTGGGTGACCCAGTGTAATCACAAGGATCTTTATGATAGGGAAGGAGGAGAATCAGAGGTTCAGAGAAGGAGATTTGAAAATGGAAGCAAAGGGAAGACAAGGAAAGAGGGAAAAGGGGAGAGAGAAAAATAAGAGAAAGACAGAAATTGAGAGAGAAAGAGAGATTTAAATATGTGACACTGCTGTCAACGAAGATGGAGGAAGGGACCATGAGCCATGGAATGCAGGTGGCTTCTAGAAGGTGGAAAAGGGAAGGAAACATATTTCCCCCAAGAACATCCAGAAGGAATGCAGCCCTACTGACTCATTTTGTACTTCAGACTTCCAAAAATGTAAGACAAAAAACGGTGTTGTTTTAAACCACCAGATTAAACCTTGTTATAGCAGCAATAGGGAACTAATAAACCTGATGTGTAGAAAATCTAGGCAGTATGGCTGATGGGGAGAAAGTGTGGAGGTGAATAGTACAGGATGATGAGATGAAGCGAGGACGCAATAAAGGCCAGATGGGTTTGGACCTTTTAGGTCACGATCAGGATCTTGGATTTACTCTGAATGTAAAGAACCATTGGAGGATATAAAGCCAAATAGTGAAATGATTTACTTGGGCTATAAAAGAATTACTCTGGATGCTGAGTAAGAATAGACAGGAAAGTAATGAGTAAGAGATGGAGAAGAATAACAATGGGCATACCCACATCTGTGCACCCTGAAAAGCCAATGTCTGAGGCTTAACACCTTAGTGAGGGATAGACTTCACCGAAGTAATCCAGCCAGTCTATAAACAAATAAACAAACAAATAACAATAAGCCCTGGATTGGTGTGGGACCGGTACCTAGAGTTTATCTAAAATGTCCAGTTTTTAAATAAAAAATTATGTGACATGCAAAAAAACAGGAAAGCATGGCCTGTACATCAGAAAAAAGAAAAGCAGAGAGCAGGAACATCCTAGTTAAAACAAAAACTTAGGGAAACCATGATTAAAGAAGTAAAGAAGGTTATGATGCCTTTATCATATCAGAAAATAGAAAATACCAATAAAGAAATAAAAAACAACTAAATGGAAATTCTGGAGTCAAAAAAGTACAATAACTGAAATGAAAGTTTCACTGGAGGGGATCAACAGTAGACTTGAACTACAGAAGAAAGAATTAGCAAATTGAAGACAAGGTTGACAGTATGTAATGTGAAGTGGAGAGAAAGTATAGTCTTGAAACAATAGGAAATGAAGAATGAAGTGTCTCAGAGCAGAGTGGGACACCATCAAACACAACATGTATGTATAATGGGAATATCAGGAGAGGAAACAGAGAAAGGAGCAGGAAAATATTTAAAGAAATAATGGCTGCAAACTCCCAAATTAATTGAAAAATACTAACATAGACACCCAGGAAGCTTAATGAACCCCAAGAAGGATAAGCTCAAAGGGATCCACAAACAGGTACTTGGTAGTAAAACTGCTGGAATTCATTAATTTTTTTAAAATGTACTTTTCAGTGTTTTATTTAAGATAAAACATACCAAAAATACAGAGGATAATATAATAAACACTTATACTTCATGCATGTTGCCATATTTGTTCAGAACTTTTTCTTGAGAAATTAAATGTTATAGCTCTCCCCACACCCCTCTCTTATTCTATTCACATTCCTCCTATCCTAGAGATAATGGCCACCCTGAAGGTAGTTGTTAAGAGCTATGAAGAATATGAAATTTTACCCCATTTGTAAGTAATAAATTAGCCTATAAAAAGGAAAAACCCAGTTCCTCCCTACTGTGCCTCTCTCCTCTTTGAATCTACCTATACCACTCACACAAAACACTTCACTTCTGACACTTCTGGTCACCAAATGTATGGACATCTCCTGAGTGTCCCACGATTTACCTCAATTCCAACACTATTTACCTGTAGACAGCGTCAGATCTTACAGGTTAAGGGCTGAGGCACACAAGACTGCCCCCACCCCACTTCAGGTGCCAATCACAAGCACTAAGCCCCCAGGTTACCTACAGCTTCATCCAATTTGGCTATAAATCAGAGTTTTCCATGACCCCCTCCTCCCATTCAATTAATTTGATATAGTGGCTCTCAGAATTCAGGAAAATAGTTACATTTCCCAGTTTTTAAAGGGTACAGATGAACAGTCAGATGAAAAGATACATATAGGGAGATCTGGGAGGGTCTGGAGCACGGGAGTTTCTGTGCTCCTGGGACTGGATGCATCACCCTTCCAGTATGATTGTTTTCACCAGTCTGAATCGTCTCTGAACCCCATTCCATACCGCTGGGATTTTTACAGAGCCTTCTCATGTAGGCGTGATGCGTCATTAACTCTCTTTTCAACCCCTTTCCTTTCTCAAGAGAATGGGAGTGGGACCGAAAACTTCAAGCTACTTTTTAAAATCATGGCTTGATCTTTCTGGTAACAAGCCCTCATCCAAGAGCTATCCAGAGTTGCCTCACTAGAGCACAGACAGTCCTGCCTCACTAGAGCACAGACAGTCCTATTACTCAGGAAATTACAAGGATTTAGGAGCCCTGGTTCAGGAACTGGGAGCAGAGAGCCTATCATCTCAGAGCTGTCACTGTTTCTCGGATCTTGGCAGAAGACATGGGACTCCAGGGTCAAAGACAAAGGACAATTTATTACCCACAACAACAGCAGTATCAACATATTTACACCAATATTTTGAGCCACAACTCCCAGAGGGCAATGCAAAGGAGACCAGATGACAATTACATGCACCATGGGTTACATTACAGCAAAGTCAGGGACCTGAATCTTCTATACTGGGCAATAGTATGGTTGGCTTTGCCCCAAAAGGAGACATTCTCTCTCTCTTCCAAGCCTGTCTGCTATACAAATAGCCTTGAAAAGATAGTCCAGAATAAAAGTCATTTGAATTGAACCAATGACTTACTTGCAGGACATACTGACACATAAAAGACCCAGAGGATTGTCTGCCAACTTTGCATGTTCCTTTCTACCCATGTTGTTATACTTACCCTATATGAAACATAATCCTCATCCATATAAATGCTGTATTGCTTAGTGTGTTTCTAAACTTTATATATAAATACTCTCATAGTGTATATATGACCTTTTTTTCATTCATTACATTATCAAAATTTATTCAAGTTGACACAGTAGCTTTAATTCATTCAAATTATTAACTGGTAATAGTATTTCCTCATGTAATACATCACAGTATATTTATCCATTCCCCTGTGGATGACATTTAAGAGCTTCCATTGTTTTTACCCATACTCCTTTGCTGCAGTGAACATCCTTATCCTTGTAAATGACTCTTTGCACACAGGTGTGAGAGTTTTTCTTAGTGTCTATATTAGAAATAGGATTTCAGGGTCTTAAGGTATGTTCATCTTCAGTTTTTGCTTTCTTTCTTTTTTAAGCAGAATCTTGAGGAAATTAAACATTTAGCGGCCATTTGTGTGCAGCCTCTAACCCTTTCTCATCTGCAACCCCATCTCCTTTCTGGATGATCTTACATCAGCCTTCCTGCTAGGATCTTCCCCTCTGACCCTACTCAACATGGGATAACATGTCACCTAGAAGAAGCCAACTAGATGCTTTCATGGGGCTTAAGTGAGTGGCTTAAGGAAGTGGAAACTACTGGAAGTCAAACTCATCGCAAAAGGAAGGGCCAAACCAGGTTAGGTCTGCTGTGTGTCCTCAGCTGTGGCTCCTGTGCCTATCTGTGCTCAGGCCTAGTTTTTATTCAACTTCTGAGAATGTGTGCCAATACATACCGTTCATGCTTAAGAGACCTACAGTCAGACCTTGTGGCTGACAAATAAGAACTCTGGTTCATTATGGAAAAGCAGAAGAGCGTAAGAGGAAAGGAGAAAGAGGGCGGAATAAGGATGAAGAGAGGAAGGAAAGAGAGAAAGGGAATGAACACAACTTTCACTTTTTTGTTCTCAGAGAGCAAACTTTGCCAAGTAAGCTAGAAAAATGTCTCTTCAGCAGTTATTAGCAAAGCTTTTGTGGCAAAGAATATGTCAAAGGATAATAAAAACAAGGCAATTACAATGTACTGTCTACCAAAATAATAGGCAACCAAGCTCATTTTGCAAAAAGAAGATGGTTGCCTATGGTTATGGGTTCTTTTTTTAAACAAATATGGTTGTCCCTCCTTGGCCATGGAGAATACATTCCAAAACCTCCAGTAGATGCCTGACACCATGGATAGTACTGAACCCTACATATGCTATTGTAAAAATATGCTATTTTTTCCTGTATATACATACTTATGATAAGCTTTCATTTATAAATTAGGCACAGTAAAAAATTAACGATAACTAATAACAACGAACAATTAAAATATAATAAAACTAATGTGAATGTGGGCTCTCTCAAAATATCTCATTATACCATACTCACCCTCCCCGTGATGATGTGGTAAGAAGTTAAAATACCTGTGTGATGAGGTGAGTAAGAAGCATGACAGAGGCGCTGTGGTGCGGCATCAGGGCGTTGCTGAACCTCTGACTGTATGTCAGGAGGAGGATCATGTGCTTCCAGAACCAGGTTGAATGCAGATACCTGAAACTACAGAAAGGGAAACTCCAAATAAGGGGGGACTACTGTATTAAATACTTTTTAAATAAAAGTTAGCAACTCTTTTTCTTAGTTTCTTATTGTAAATTGCTTATTTGCCTCCATTAGTGAATGGATAGAGACAGTTCTTTGATTAAAAAAAAAGGTAAAGTATGTTAATATGTTTCATAAAAAGGAAATAAATTGTGTAAGGAAATAGCAAAATGACCTCTTCCCCTATAGAATCCAAGACAGTTGTGTGTTGTTGTGGGGAAAACGGAAGTTTCCATGGCTGGGACCCTCACCTGACCCTAGCCCACTTGCCCACTGTGCACGGGCAGTGCTCGCGGGCGCCAAGCACGTGCTGGCACACTTGGAGGCAACAGACTATTATTAACTGTGTTCCTATACAAAGAGCTCTGCCCAGTGCTCTGCCCCAGAGGGGAGAGGCTGCAGGTGAAGGTGGAGATGGACCTGCTGCATACAGACATGCTGGGTGCAGATGTGATTCTAGTACTTGACCTGCCACCATGAGAATAAAGCTCGGTATGAACCCTTTTACCCCCAGCTTTCCATTGTCATTATTCAGTCTCACTGAATCCAGAGTGAACTTGCCTGGGGCTGAAACCCTCCAGTGAGACAGTTATGCTGATCAACTTTTGCATAACAAACCACCTAAAACTTAGTGGTTTATGGTAACCACTTTATTTGTGCACATTTGTGTGTGTGTGTGTGTGTGTCTTTTTTTCATATATATATATACAATAGAGTTATGCAGCAGTAATAGTAAATAGCAGTATAACAGTATTAACTCCTTTTGGGTTCTTGGACCTGATTCCAATATGTGTGGGGTGGGGTTGGGGTGGGGGAGCCTTCCCCCAACACACAAGACCAGGCAATGCTCTGACACAATCAGTGTGTCCAAGAACTTAACAATTCTGATGTTATCTGCCTGGAGACAGCACCAGATGCTCCAGGTCAAGGGCACCGTCCTACAAGACTGCCCTCCACCCCCACTCCAGACTCTGGTCGCAAGCCCCAGGTGGTTCACCTGTGCTTCTGACCCACTGGCTACAGATTAGAGGTTCCTACACCCTCCCACTTAGGTTCAATTAATTTGCTAGAGCAGTTCACAGAACTCAGGAAAACCCTTATTGAACAGCTTAATAAAGGATACCATGAAGGAAACAAGTTAACAGCCAGATGAAGACATACGTAGAGCAAGGTCACAAATTAAGGAGCTTCTATTCTTGTGGACCTTGGGGCCTGACTCAGTGGCAGGTGGATGCCTTCCAGTTCTCCAATTACGGAAGCTCTCTCAGACAGAGAAGCAGAATACAAGAGAGAGAGATGTTCTTCTCAGGTGTTTTGTGAAGGCTTCGGTGAATAGTCATGATCGACTAAATTATTGGCCATTGGCTAATTCAGCCTCCAGCCCCTACCCTTGGGTGGGGTCCAAAATTCTCTCATTAACATGAGAAGACACCCACTTCCCTTTAAGACTCTGAAGTGTTTTCAGGAACTGTGGCTGAAGACAAAAAGTACCTGGGAAATACATATTTGGTCATCTGAATGACCAAATAAATACGTATTTCTTATAATTCATTATATCACGGTATGTGTCTGTTTCTTTCCATTGGATAAACAAGCACATCCTGAAGCGCACAGCCGTGCTGGTAGGCATTCGTTTGTTAGGGTGGTTGCCATTTTAAGCAAATGCTCTGACAAGCTTCCTCATATATAGATGTGCCTATAAAACTGGTGCTTTCATTTTTATAGGATAGATCCCCAAAGGCTGAAGGATCAAAGAATTTTAATTTTTAATAGGTATTTTTAGATGACATATTCCCAAAATTTTAGCAGCTCACACTTATACAAGCAAAGAAAGGATATCTCTCATTCATTTTAATTTTTGTTGATTTGATGAGTAAAAGAGAATGGCATCTTATCATTGCTTTAGTTTGCCTTTCCTACACTAATTTCCAGCAATTCACACTCATGAGCAACATATGAATGCATGGCACATTTTAATTTCTCAGTCTGATGGATTTTAAAAATGGTATTCCATCATTGCTTCCACTTGCACTTTCACAACCAATTTTCAGATACCTAGTAGCCATTTAAATTTTTCATTCTGTGAAATGTCTGTTACATTCTTTTATCCACTTTTCTATTGGAGTGTCTTTCCTTATCAATTCATAGAACTTGGTGTGTTAGAAATATGAAGTGTTGTAAACATTTTTACCCAACATACCGTCTCTTGTCTTATTATATCTTTTTGCTGTTCAACATGCAAAATTATGTGTTAAAATACATCTGTTGGCAAGTTCTGAAAATGAATGTGATGGTCGCACAACAGTGTGAATGTACTGATGTAATTGTATGCTTTAAAATGGTAACGTAGTTAGTTTTATGTGTATATTTACCATAATAAAAACAAATATATCTGACTTTTCCTTATAGTGTCTGGGTTTCCTCTCCTGCTTAGGAAGCCTCTCCCATCCAAAGCTATAAAACTACTCTTCTAAAATTTCTTCTAATATCATAATTAAAATTTTTACATTAAAAGTTGCAAATCACCTGGAATTTATCTGTAAATATGGTGTGAGATAGTGGCTTTCCAGCTGTTTAGTCAGTTATACCACCTTGACATTTCTCTTTTATTTCCATTATTACATCTATTTTTTGGCTTTTTTAAACTTAATAATTAGAAATTGCTTCTACCTGTTTTTCTACTGAGGTCAATGTTGCTTTCTCTAGGCAGACTATGAGATTTCTATAATTGATGGGATTTCTAATCACTCTTCTTAAGGAGTACTGAGTATTCTGCCTGTCTTTGCTTTCCAACCTCTCTAATTTCCAGAGCACCATGTAATGTTGGTTCGTGCTCCTGGAGCAGATATCTAGTGGTGGGTGTTTAGCAGTCCTGGGTTTCTACTCCCTCCCTGCTCCATTTCTCTTCCTCTCGTCTGTGAGCTGGGTTGGGGGAGGGCTTCAGTCCCACCAGGTCGTGGCTTTGCTACTTTACCCTTTTCTGTGAAATCTGCTCTTTTCTCCAGATGTAGGCAGTCTGTTGCAGTTTTGGGGTTGCTCTTTTAGGATTAGTTGTAGTTGCTGTGTTTTCATGGTATATATAGTTTAGGGAGGAGGTTTCTGCCTCACTTTTCATACTGCCATCTATCCTCTGGATAGTCTAAGTTTTTTGAGGAACCTCCATACTGCTTTCCATAGTTGCTGCACCAACTTACATTCCCACTAACAGCGTAGAATTGTTCTCTTTCTGCACATCCTTGACAACAGTTGTTATTTCTTGTCTTTTAGATAGTGGCCATTCCAACTGGCATGAGGTGATATCTCATTGTCGTTTTGATTCACATTTCCCTGATGATTAGTGACATGGAGCACCTTTCCCTGTGCCTGTTGGCCATCTGTATTTCTTCTTTATAAAAATGCCTATTCAGGTCTTCTACCCATTTTTTATTCTGGTTACTTGGTTTTTATTTATTTATTTATTTGGTGTTGAAGTGTATGAGTTCTTTATATATTTTTGGATGTAACCCCTTATTAGATAAATAACTTATGAAATATATTCTCCCATACTGTATGTTGCCTTTTTGTTCTGCTGATGGTGTCCTTTGCTGTACAGAAAATTTTTAGTTTGATTTAATCCCACTTGTTCATTTTCTATTTTGTTTCTCTTGCCCAGGGATATGTGAGCAGAAAAAAATTGCTCATGCGTATGTCCAAGAGACTTTTGCCTGTTTTCTTCCACTGTAGCTTTGCAGTATAGCTTGCGGCTTTGTTCTTTCTTAAGATTGCTTTGGCTATTTGGTGTCTTTTCTAGTTCCATATAAATTTAGAATTCTTTTCTCTAGTTCATTGAAAAATGCCATTGGTATTTTGATAGGGAGTAAATTTGGGCATGATGGCTATTTTGAGAATATTAATTCTTAGCCATGAGCATGGGATAGATTTCCATTGATTTCCATATTCTTCAATTTCTTTCACCAGTGTCTTAGTGTTTTCAGAGTACAGATCTTTCACCTCCTTGGTTAGGTTAATTACTAGGTATTTTATTCATTATGATGCAGTTGTTAATGGAATTGTTTTCCTGATTTCTCTCTCTGCTAGTTTGTTAGTATATAGGAATGCAGCATATTTCTGTACATTGATTTTGTATCCAGCAACTTTGCTGAATCCAGTTATTCTAATAGTTTTTTGGTGGAGTCTTTAGGGTTTTCTATATATAGTATCATGGTATCATGTCATCTACAAATAGTGACAGTTTTATTTCTTTCTTACTAATTTGGATCTCTTTTACCTTTTTCTTGTCTGATTGCTTTGGCTAGGACTATAATAGCAATTTTATCTTCTACTGAAAATCTTAGCTGCAAACAACCTATACTAATTACTCATTGCTTTACCCTGATATTTATATTTGTAGATAATTAAAAATGTTTTTAGTACACATAAAAATACATATATACATTTATGTTATATATTTTAATATATATAGCTTATTTTTATACATGTGTGTATGTATTTATACACACATATATGTAATGGTTTCTGAGATAATCCCATAATACTACAAGCAGTAAAACTACCGGATGAAGTTGAAGATCTCTGCAGCTCTATCTGTCTTTAGAAGGTTTTTATTAAAGCACAGAAGTTTTTAACTGATTTTCCTACCAGAGTGTACCTAGCTCATGATCTTCCCTGGGGAGTGAGCCTTTGGAAGGTGTGTTAACTGGATTAGGTAGTAGATCTCTGTTCAGCTTTGAAGCAACCAGATTTTCAGGGACACTCTCCTTCATTTGCGGTATACCAGAGATGAGGACAGAGCAGTGTGGCCAGAGAGCAAGGTGTGGTTTCCCTGAAGCTGGCCCATTTCTCATTAGTGCAGGGTAAGTCAATGACTGTTATCATGGCAGCTTGTACTTCCATGGGGAAATATGAATCTGTTCTTTGAAATGAAAGCACCATGAAAATATAAGGTGTTTTCATTTTACACCTTGCCCTGGATTTTGAGTTTTGAGCACAGGGGTTGGTCTCATGGGTGTTTGTATCCTGAGCCATCAACAACAGTGCTGGGAGAAAAATGAACCTAAGACACCTTTATTGTGCTGTCACAAGTCCCAATGAAAGCTGAGGTCTGGCCAGGGGCTCTTTGTTCCTAAATCTCTGAGCTGGCTGGGTTGCTGCCAGTGTGAGTGTGCAGGAAGGGGACTTTTAGGCACCACCCCAGGGGCTGGTCCAGGGTTGGATCCAAGGCCTGAAGGTCAGCTACAGCTCCCTGGCTGAAAGCCTCTATCCCATCATCAGGCCTGTTTCCTCCACTGCTCATTCAACAGGATTTATTAGCAGCCTGCATGTGCCATACCATATAGATACAAACACAGAGAAAATGCCCCACCTTGGAGGAGCTGCTTGCAGAAGGAAAGACAAGCCAAGGAGCTGTAACAAGGCCAGTATGGTGGACCCGTAAGCGCCCTGAGGATGGGCTACATCCAGACAAAGGGGGCGCCAGCCATGGCCCAGGCATGCAGTATGGAGGACCTAGCTGCTCATCACCATGGCCTGGGCTCACCTGTGCTGGCTGCCCATGAGGGACAGCTAAGTGCCCATCCTGCTGCCATCCAGCAGTCAGGCCTGTGGCAGCTGCACAGCGTACAGCGGCCTAGGTGTGTGATGATCCGACCATCCAGGCCTGAGAAGGCAGGATGCACTGTGCCCCCAGAACCCAGGCACCAGGCTGCCTGCCCAGTGGATTCATGGGGGCTTTACTGCTGCTTTTGCATATGGGTCAGGGTTTTCCCCAGAGCCTTTGGTCCATGAATCTCTTCCCATTCTTCCTATGCCCTCAGCTCCCCTCACTGCCTGAGGAAGGGGAGGATCACGGCCCATGACCTGAAAGAGCTGCTCATTCCTGCAGGACTTTAGGCCCCTGGATCCACCTTAAACCAGAGCAATGATGATAATAGCAAATATTCCTGAACATTCTATGGGACATCCTGCTGCTAATGCTTTACTCACGTTGTCTCAGCTCAGTGTCCTACCCATGGGAGTGTTGGAGCACTGTTCTTGCAGATGAGGAAACTGAGGCCTGTAAAGAGTAAAAGGTGCCCAAGCACACCCGGCCAGCGGGAGGCAGGTGTCGGCGGAGGTGCCAGAGCCCTGAGGAGTGTTTCAGGCCCCTGCTCCTAGGAAGACCTTTTTGGATTCCCCAGGGAGCAGATGAGCGCCCCGTATCTCCTCTCCGCCTGCTCACCGAAGCCCTCCCAGCACTCCTGCAATGGCAGCACTGCTCCGCTCAGCAAAAGTGTGTTTTCTTTTCCTGGGTGCTGATGGGACCCGTGCCTTGGAAGATCGTGTAATCAATAGGGAGGCAAAGGAAGGCTGGAGCCTGATGGCTCTGCGGGAAAAGACATTCACAGATGCCAAGAGTAAAACCAACGTATTCCAGGAGACAGAGGCCTGAAGCCGCAGTTCAGTTAAGGGTGGGCCTCACCACATCTTCTGGCTGTGTGTGTGAAAGAGCTTGAAAACAAAACTCTACTCCCTGATACGAGGAAGGGCAGCCTCTCCTTTGAGTCCTCGCAGTCTCAGTCCTCACTCCCTAGGCCACATCTCCTCTGGCCACTCCATTCCATGCTGCTGCAGGGCCTTCACGGCTCTGCTTCCACCCAC
This sequence comes from Smutsia gigantea, assembly GCA_032199065.1. Classification (NCBI taxonomy): domain Eukaryota; kingdom Metazoa; phylum Chordata; class Mammalia; order Pholidota; family Manidae; genus Smutsia; species Smutsia gigantea. The sequence continues at coordinate 147,178 of JAVSCE010008916.1, forward strand.
ATCACCTCCTTAACTAAAAAGAGAAATTTCCTTTTAACCCTTGGGCCTCACTGAGTCCTCTTTGGTCCCTGAACCCCATGGCTGCCCTGCATCGGTGCACTCCTCCCTGCGACAGCCCTTCTGTGGTGGCCCGTCTTCCAGAACGCCCTGCTCTCCCATCCTACTCCTGGTATGGGAAGGACACTGAGTGCTTCTCTGATTGTCATAGTTTCATGAAATGTAGGAATGCAAGCCCCTGGGCCCCCAGAGCCAGGTGACCAAGGGGCATTCCCTGGATAGCAGACATGAAAACCAGGGCATCAGACATGTATGATTCTCCCCTCCAGGAGAAGATACTCATGCTCTGGAGCACAGCAGAGGTGAGCATGAAGATTGCACCGGCCTTCTGCAGTCTCTGGAAAGGATTAGAGTGAACCCGAGATGCATGTTAATTAGAAGCCTGCCCCTTCAGGCCACAGTCATGATGATCAGTTAATAAGCCTTCTTCACAGAAGGATTAAGCTCCTGGGTCTGTTGCCTCTTTCTGTGCCCTGGTGGGTGGGAGCTGTTTAAGAATTCTTTCTGTTGTTTACAGTCTAACATAGTGGGACCCATGAGTGTAAGCCCCACTGGCTACCAGAGCCAGGTAATGAGGGGTGTCTTCTGGCAGCAGGGGCAAAAATCAGGCTGCAGACAGGGGCAGGCGCTCTTCTGGATGACACTGATTATTACCGTTCCATGGGGCCAGGAACACAAGCGTCTTGGTCCCCAGAACCAGGCAGTCAAGAAGTGTTCACTAGGTGGCAGCTGTGAACATTGGAGCACCGGACACTGTAAAGGCTCACTTCCTGGACATACTGGGGCTCTGGAGTACCTTGGAGAGAGTGTGTCCCTAGAGAGAGTTCCATCAGGCCCCTAGGTTATGTCTGCCCTTCAGGCCAATGCTTTAATATAAGCTTTAAGCTTGGGCATGATTGGCTGCCTCTCTCTGGGCCCTGGCATGGGCGAGTCTGAGGGCACCAGCTCCTTAAGAACAATCTCAGATAGCTAGATAGTGTGAGTCCTGGGACATGAACCCAGTTGGTTTTCAAAGTTAGAAAATTGGGGCTCTGTCTCTCAATTGTATGTCTTAAAAGTTGGGGGTCCTGATGTGGGGCTGGAACCCTCCACTTCTCAGGGAGAAGCTCTAAGTTTTGAGTTTCCTTGCAGCTGTGGGACTCTGAATGAGGGTGGGGTTTATGGTAAGACTGTGTCCTGGTCTCTCCAATGTGGTTTTTTCTCATTTGCCTGATGTGTAGCCATCATTCAGCCAGACTTCAGATTGTTCCATATGTAGCTGTAGACTCAGTGTGTCCATGGGAGTCATTGCTTTAGGATCTTCCTCTGTTGCCGTTTTGAACTGGAACTCCTATTATCTATTATAAATAACAGCTTTATTGAGGTATAGTTCACACACTATACAATTCACTTATTTGAAGTGTAACAGTCAATGGTTTTTAGTATATTCACAGAGTTGTGCCATCATTTCCACAATCAACTTAGAACATTTTCATGCCCCCCACCCCAAAAATCTGGCATCCTTTGATTATCAGTCCCACTCCCTCCCCCAGCCCTAGGCAACCAAAGGTTTACTTTTTCTCTCTATGGATTTGCCTATTTTGGACATCTCATATAAAGAGAACCATACAATATATGGTCTTTCACTTAGCATACTATTTTCAAAGTTCATTGTAGCATATATCAGTGCTTTCTTCCTTTTGATTGCTGAATAATATTTTACTGTATGAGTTGTTCATTCTTCAGTTGATAGACATTTGGTGTTTCCACTTTTGGATTATTATGAATAATGATTCCACAAACATCTATGTATAAGTTTTTGTGTGGATGTATGCTTTCATTTCTCGTGGGTTTACATTTAGGAGAGGCTCTGCTGTGTCATATGATAACTATGTTTAACTTTGTTTTGAGGAACTAACTGTTAGACTGCTTTGCACAGCAGCTGCCACATTTTCTATTCCTACTGGCAGTGGATGACAGTCCTAATGTCGCCACATCTTTGTCAGCACTTGTTATTATCTGCCTTTTTTTTTTCAAGGCTTTACAGAGGGTGCCAGTATGAAGGGGGATTTTGAATTTGTTCTCTATTACTTATAAAGGTATTATTTTTCATACAAAAAAATTCACTCATTTTAAGCATACAGTTTGGTGAATTTTGGTAATTGTGTACAATCATATAACCTCCATCACAGTCAAGACAGAGAACAGTTTCCCCACCCTAAACAGCTTCCGTGAGCCCCTTTGTACTAGATCTTCTCTCTCATTTCTAGCCGCAGGCAACCACTGTTTTCTGTCAATACAGTTTTGCTTTTCTGAGAATTTCATATAAATGGAACCATGCAGTTCATAGTCTTTTATTTTGATTTCTTTCTTTAGCATAAGGCATTTGAGATTCATCTATGTTGTAGCCTGTGTCAGCACTGCATTCTTTTTCTTTGCTGAGTAGTTTTCCATTATGTGGATGTACCACTGTTTGTTTATCCATCTGCCAGAACATTTGGGTTGCTGCCAGTTTGGAACTACTGTGAATAATGCTGCTATGAGTGTACACACACACATTTTTGTGTGGGTGTATGTTTTCATTTCTCTTGGGTAAATATCTAGGAGTGGGGTTTCTGGGTTACATAGTTAGCATACATTTCACTTTATAAGGTTCCAGCATATTGTTTTCCAAAGTGGCTGTACCATTTTGCATTCTCACCAGCAGGTGTGAGGGTTCCAGTTGCTCTACATTCTCACCAACATTTGCTGCTGTCAGTACCTTTATATTTATTTATTTATTTTCTATTTTGTATTATTAATATACAATTACATGAGCAATATTATGGTTACTAGACTGCCCTTATTATCAAGTCCCCACCATATACCCCATTGCAGTCACTGTCCATCAGCGTAGAAGGATGTTATAGTATCACTACTTGTCTTCTCTGTGTTATACTGCCTTCCTCATATCTCCCCCTCCCCACCCCCACCCCCGCTACATTATGTGTGCTAATTGTAATAGCCCTTTTTCCCCCTTATCCCTCCAGTCCCACCCAGCTTCCCTGGTCCCTTTCCCTTTGGTGACTGTTAGTCCATTCTTGGGTTCTGCGAGTCTGCTGCTATTGGGTTCCTTCAGTTTTTTCTTTGTTCTTATACTTCACGTGTGAGTGAAGTCATTTGGTACTTGTTTTTCTCTGTCTGGCTTATTTCGCTGAGCATAATACCCTCTAGCTCCATCCATGTTGTTGCAAATGGTAGGATTTGTTTTCTTCTTATGGCTAAATAATATTCCATTGTGCGTATATACCACATCTTCTTTATCCATACATCTACTGATGGACACTTAGGTTGCTTCCATTTCTTGGCTATTGTAAATAGTGCTGCAATAAACATAGGGGTGCATCTGTCCTTTTCAAATTGGGCTGCTGCATTCTTAGGGTAAATTCCTAGGAGTGGAATTCCTGGGTCAAATGGTATTTCTATTTTGAGTTTTTTGAGGAACCTCATACTGCTTTCCACAATGGTTGTACTAATTTACATTCCCACCGGCAGTGTAGGAGGGTTCCCTTTTCTCCATATCCTCACCAACATGTGTGGTTGTTTGTCTTTTGGATGGCAGCCATCCTAACTGGTGTGAGGTGATATCTCATTGTGGTTTTAATTTGCATTTCTCTGATGACTAGTGATGTGGAGCATCTTTTCATGTGCCTGTTGGCCATCTGAATTTCTTCTTTGGAGAAGTGTCTATTCAGCTCCTCTGCCCATTTTTTAATTGGCTTATTTGCTTTTTGTTTGTTGAGGTGCATGAGTTCTTTATATATTTTGGATGTCAACCCCTTATAGGATACGTCATTTATGAATATATTCTCCCATACTGTAGGATGTCTTTTTGTTCTACTGATGGTGTCCTTTGCTGTACAGAAGCTTTTCAGCTTGATATAGTCCCATTTGTTCATTTTTGCTTTTGTTTCCCTTGCCCAGGGAGATATGTTCATGATGAAGTTGCTCATGTTTATGTCCAAGAGGTTTTTGCCTTTGTTTTTTTCTAAGAGTTTTATGGTTTTATGACTTACATTCAGGTCTTTGATCCATTTTGAGTTTACTTTTGTGTATGGGGTTAGACAGTAGTCCAGTTTCATTCTCTTACATGTAGCTGTCCAGTTTTTCCAACATCAGCTGTTGAAGAGGCTGTCATTTCCTCATTGTATATCCAAGGCTCTTTTATCAAATATTAATTGACCATATATGCTGGGGTTTATATCTGGGCTCTCTATTCTGTTCCACTGGTCTGTGGGTCTGTTCTTGGTCCAGTACCAAATTGTCTTGATTACTGTAGCTTTTATAGTAGAGCTTGAAGTCAGGGAGTGTAATCCCCCCCTGCTTTTTTCTTCCTTCTCAGGATTGCTTTGGCTATTCGGAGTCTTTTGTGGTTCCATATGAATTTTAGAACTATTTGCTCTAGTTCATTGAAGAATGCTGTTGGTATTTTGATAGGGATTGCATTGAATCTGTAGGTTGCTTTAGGCAGGATGGCCATTTTGACAATATTAATTCTTCCTAGCCAAGAGCATGGGATGAATTTCCATTTGTTAGTGTCCTCTTTAATTTCTCTTAGGAGTGTCTTGTAGTTTTCAGGGTATAGGTCTTTCACATCCTTGGTTAGGTTTATTCCTAGGTATTTTATTCTTTTTGATGCAATTGTGAATGGAATTGTTTTCCTGATTTCTCTTTCTGCTAGTTCATCATTAGTGTATAGGAATGCAACAGATTTCTGTGTATTAATTTTGTATCCCGCAACTTTGCTGAATTCAGATATTAGATCTAATAGTTTTGGAGTGGATTCTTAGGGTTTTTATGTACAATATCATGTCATCTGCCAACAAGGAAAGTTTGAGTTCTTCCTTGTCAATATGGATGCCTTTTATTTCTTTGTGTTGTCTGATTGCCATGGCTAGGACCTCCAGTACTATGTTAAATATCTGCCTTTTAAAAATAATAGTCATCCTACTGGGTGTGAAGTACTATCTCATTGTGACTCTGATTTGCATTCCCCTGGTGGTTGATATTAGTTGTGTCTCTTATCTTTATGGTCCCTGTATCTTGCTCAGGTGTTTCTTCTGTCCAGAAAATCATTCCCTTTTCTGAAGACCTGTTGTTAAGTTCTCAATAACTGTTGAACAGTAATGTCTGTGAGTTAATTGTGCCTATGGATATGTCCATTACCTTGATTGTGGTGATGGTTTCATGGCATACACATGTCAGGACTCACCAAATTCTATACTTTAACTATGTGCCATTAATTGCTTATCAACTATATCTTAATAAATCTGTCAAAACAAACAAATAATCCCCCCCCACACACACACACACATACACAAAAAGTGACAGCGACACATGCCAGGTGCCTGGAACAATTATATCCCCTCTTTCTATAAAGTTCCTGGACTCTGTTTTTGTCTGAGCTTGTTTGCCTTTTGTCTTAATATTGTAAAGTATCTCAGAAAAATTTCTGGGACTAGGCCTGATCTGAGAGTAGAATAGAAGATGGACCTCTGTGAGGATGAGGCGCCCTCTGGGTGACCTGGGAAGGGAGAGCTCATGCCAGAAGGGAAAGGTGAGAAGCGTCCGATATGCAGGCTTTGTGACCCAGGAACACCCAGGTAGGGGCTCCAAGTGATCCTATATTCTGGCCTTTAACCTGCGGCCCCTGGAGCAGCTCCCCATCAGTCTAGATTCTTTACATTCAAATCAACCCCACACTCTCAGGAGCAGACAATGAGCTATTTAAACCTGGAAACAAATATCTGTCCATAACATTAATACCTGGAAGTTTTAGTAGTATCACTTACATGTCTTACCATGTGGCTTGACCTATAAGCCTCACATACTAAAGGCACTAATAAATGCTAATTAATAATGAATGCTAAAGAATTATAAGATGATAATAAAGTCAGTATCAGTTTAAAATTCTAATCATACAGATAATTAATAATTAAACCCTAAGCAGAAGAGAGGACAGAAAATAGCTCAGGTAGACTCAATTCACTCATTGTACTTAAAACTGAACTCATGTAAGAAACTTTTTAAATCACAATAAAATTTAAAATATCATAATCTTGATAAATAATTTAGGACTCCACAAGAACATGAAAAACAAAACCACAAATGGTGAAAGATCTGCATACATTATGGATTGCTTAAACATCCATGAAGATAAGATTACTGAAGATCTAATAGAAATGTGAACATATGGATTTCTGCTACTGAAAAAATATAACCACACAGTAAATCATAAATGAATATATGTCCTAACCATTTATGTATTAAATATATATGTAAACCTTTATGTTAACTAAAGTTATGAGACATGTAAAATTAATTTTAAAAGCCAGTTTGAATATGAATTGGCAAAAACAAAAATCTATACATTTTGGTAAGTAATAAATTCATTTTAGGTGAAAATTATGATGCTGAGCATGCAGGCAGATGTCCCTGTGAGTGTTTTTGAGTCCTGTCCCAGGATGGACACAGGGCCTTCTCCACACAGCCCAGTGTGCAGTGGCCAGGTAAGCACTTCCTCAAACTTCCCACTAATCCTGAAACAGTTCCCTATATTGGTGGTTTGCTTGCAAAGTCCTGCCTCAAACATCCATGAGCTACAGTGACACTTAACAATTCAACAGTTTCACCTGTAAATTCACTTAGACTGCTCAGGGGTCAAACACAATTACAGGCTCTGGAAGTATGTGGATCACAACATGCCTTTTCATGGAACACATCACCAATACCAAGCAGGGATTTTATCACACCCTAGTACAATAATTTATGGCTGCTTGAAAAATGTTAGTCTAAACAATTTACTAAGTATCTGAATGGCCTTGCACCTTAATAAAATGTACTTAACATTTTTAATACAGACTCAGACCCTGTCCTTTAACATCTGCACTTAGCACAAAATATCACCTACAGGGCCCATGCTCCCATCCTAGAGCCTCCACGATCCTCTGTTTCCTCATCTATAAAATGGTCACAATAAAGTCTGCCCTGGTTTTTCCCAGGAAGATTTTAAGAACCAAATAAAGGTCATTTGAGTCAAAGTATCTGTAGGATGTGAGGTGCTATATAACCTGAGATCCAGGAGAGCATGAGGTTGGGGGTAGAGGAGAACCAAACAAGAAGGAAAAGGGAAGAGTCACGGTACAAAAATAAGAAACCGGCACGTGGGATAAACCTATAGAAAATTAGATACAGAATTATATCCTCAGAGGCTTTAGCTGAGACAATCCACAGGAAGAAGGCAAAGAATACTTCAGGTGAGCAGTGCAGCTTTCCACGGGCCACACTGGGTCTTAGCCACAGCCTGGGTAACTGCGGGTTTCTGTCTGGAGAAGGTGCTCCAGTGCCGGCAGTGGCTCCCCTTGGACCAACCCTCCCGCAGCCAACATCCATAAACTCAGGACAAAACATAAACAGTGGTGTAGCTCCAGGGGAAGGGTGTTCCCAACCCAGGGCGAGTCCTCTATGAAACCAGTGAAACTGAAATGAGTCAAGGAGAATAGTCGGTTGGGAGAAAGGCTTTTTATTTCTTACAGTTTGCTCAAATTTGCTAGCTAGGCCCAGCCCCTTCTGTCTCCTCCGGCGGCTGCTCATGCTCTGCCACCAGGGTGCACTCTCTACTTCCCACCCACCCCTTCTGGGAGAAAATCCATTGGCAAGTCTTTGGTGACTGGCAGATGCCAGACCAATTACTTACCAGGAATGGAGGGGAGGAGAGAATGGCCATTAACTCTTCACCCCTTGCCCTGGAGGCTGTGGGAAGCTGCAGTGGTAAACATCTATTGGTATGTAAATGGTTAAGGCCAGATGGGAGAGTCTGGAAATCTGCAATTTACCCCACAAATAGCAAAGAGACCCTAGAGGCCACCGGAGCATGCCAGCCCTTAGGGGATTTACTCTTAGAAGAAGGGACTATGAATTTCTTGTTTTCTGAGGTCATTAGCCTGCAGACTGACCCCCATCCATTCCACGCAGGGGTAAGGAATTTGGATAGAAAATCTGCACGCTCACTGGCTTGAAGAACCAGAAGACTGAATTTGAGCAGCCCAGAACCACTGTGTGGGTAAAACTGCAGTATTTCCAGTATCTCTTGCCTGGCTCTAGTGTCTCTCCATACAAAAGGTATTTCCAAGGGGTGGATAGAAGTAGTATATCTCCATATCAGTAGGTAATTACAAGGGCAAGTGTGGGCTTATCTGGACCAGAGGGGTTGGGTGGGCCTCTTCTTCTGCAGCTGGGTTGCAAGAGACGGGGGAGCAGAAGTGGATTGCCTGTAAGAAATAAATGGGTTTCTCCCACTTTATTTCTCCCTTTGACTGATTTTGGTTTCAAAGGTATTTTGCTCTGGGATTTTCCCCTGGAATTACACCCTGGAAAGGAGAAAGCCAGAGAAGATGAGTCGTAAATTCTGTGGTTACCTGCATCTCATGGGAGACTCCAGCTATGGGGGTGGGGATGGGTTGGTGGATGGGCTAATTGATTAGAACTGATCAGTCAGGCTCTCTGAGGCCAGATCATATGAATTTTCAAAAATATATCAACATAGCTTAGTAGCATATCGCAACATTGTGATATTATTTATTCTGAAATAATGATGAAAGACTGGTAGAAATGGTATTGCTTACAAAAGCATGTTAATATAGGAACTGTCACTTTACTTGGGGTGAAAATTTTGCTAACAATTTGCTGCAAAAAAAAATTCTGCATTGGTTCAATACAATAACCTCTGTATAAAATGCAAGCTGATTTCTTCAGGACAGAAGCCCTCTTTGGAGCTGCTGACAGAGGCTGGCTGAAGCTGGCTATATGGACTTCTGTGGAATGTTAGCCTCAGTCCCCTTGGAAGTGAATGATGCCCAAGGACACCATAGGCTTTGCTTCCACATCAGAATGCAGGTGTTCGGAAAGCTCACAGCTTCAGCAGTAGCTGGTTTTTATAGGCTGTTTCTGTACATGCACTCGGGGTGCTGGTGGGATCCTTTCATCTCTCACTCTTGGTTGGGGATCAGTAGGCCCAGGGCACAGCTATGGCCAGGGAGCTCCATATCATTCTGCTGGCTATGGAGACAGTCACCAAGACTTGTTCTTTCTTTCTTTTTTCCTTTGCAGGACTCATATGTTATTTATTTATTTTATTAAGGTATCATTGATATACAATCTTATGAAGGTTTCACATGTGCAACATTGTGGTTACTACCTTCACCCATATTATCAAGTCCTTCCCACATACTAGGACTTGTTCTTGTATAAACTGAGATGCAGCTCAGCCCACCAGGAAGACATTTCAAAAGAGGACCATGGGTACTGGCTTCACTCTCCCCCTGGTTTCCTCATTAATGAGTTCAATAAATCTGTGATTTGTATTCACTCTGTATTTGTATGAAAGTTATGTTTTTATCTGTTGCAAATTAGTTGGACAATTTTGGAGGCCCTATCAAGATGCCTGGCAGACTCACCCAACAGAGCCACAGAACTCCATTTCTCGGTTGCCTCATGGCTAGAGGGATGTGACCAGAGAAACAGAGCTTTATGCCCAGAGTGAACCCTGAAGGTGCCAGAATGTTCCTCTTGCTGACTCATGGCTTCTCTTTTCCTCCTAACTCTGCCTTTCTGCTTTTGTTTCTGGTTCTTGGCCAGCTTTGGTTCTGGTTCTGGTTTGGTCAGAACCAGTATATTCTGCCCCACTGGCAGCAGCAGTGATTAAGAACCAGCCTTTATGGCCAGCGCTTAGGTGGCCCATCTCTATGGGGGCTTCCTTCTCCACTGGGAGAGACCACAGAAAATCTGGCTTGTTCACCTTTTTTCTATTTGTGAGCTCACCTCCACGAGAAGGCTGTGTTGGGTGGGAATGGGTTTTTAAGAGCTACATCAGTGGCTTGTGTTTCTGTGTTGATGACCCACGGCTGAGGTTGAAGAATGAAAAGCTGCAATGTGTGTTGTCAACTGAGAAAAGCCTTTACCTCTCACTTGCACATTTGAAAGATTTCCTTAATATCAAGAGTGAATCAATAAATTAGATTATAAAGTCTATTACAACAAAGAAATGTTCTGATTGGTTTATAGAGATTAAGAAGTACTTACATAAATTTACTATTTCCAGAATTCCCAGAAAATATAGAAACTGAACTTCTATTACTTTAATGTGCCTTTTAAGAGAAAAGCCTTTCACCAAAAAACTTCTACTGCTTATAGTGTTTTTCTATTAAAAAACTAAGTTAATATAATTGAAGAAATTAAATCACATGTTTGGTTTAAAAACAGCTAATATTTTTTTCTTGATTTTTACCTATGTAAAGTATAGTGCAAAGATACATCTTATTTTTATATATTTTTAATATATTTTCATTCTATATTGTTTTATCTTGCATGGACTAGATAATTTGAACTTCCTAAACTTCTTATATTGATTTTCCAATCTAATAAGTTAACATTACTACCATATAAAGTTTTAGATATAAAAAAGTAACATTGTGTTCAACTGAACTGAATTATAAATCTAACAAATTTTGTTATACCAACAGTGATTATATTCTATGGCATGTCATTTTACAAATAATTTCCAAGATCCTTAATTAACTTTAAAACTTTCAATATTAAGTTAATCAATAAGTATCTTTTATTACTTATTTCTTCTTATTTTTATATGTCATAGATTAATGATATTTTGGGATACATGTTCCAAATGTGTCCATTTTTGCCTCTTTGATGGGTGTGGTGTAGAGGTCCTCTTCCACATTTGTAAGGTTTGCCAGCTGAGGTAAGTGGGGAGTATGCAGCCAGGGTGCTCCCAGGCTCCTTCTCCTACAGAACTGCCTCACCTGACTGTACTGTCAGGCCACCCGGGAACTGAGTGAGGTGGCATCCATGGCCCCCACTAATCAGCCAGTGCAGGACTCCCTCTGTCAATTCTAGTCCCAAAACCCTGGCTGGGCTGGCCAAGGCTTCATCTGGACTACACTGACTTGTCCCTCACCCAGCCCTGCTTCCCTGCTCTTCTGTCCAAGCGTTGGACCCTAAAAACCATCTGTATCCCCAGCTCTGTTTCAGCAATGGCTTCAAGAGGCCCCCGCGTGTGACACTGTCTCCTAAAATGCCCATATGATGTTGGACAGTTCTCAGTTACCAACATCCCAATTCTCTCTGAGAAATACAAGTTAATGACTTCGGTTAACATTGATAATTCACATTGGTGTTGAGACTGTACTCAAAGCAATAACGGCAGAGAAATGTTAAGTGCATTCAGTGGGATGCACTTTTGTTTATCCAGGAAAGAGAGTTATGTAAAGTGTTTACTCCTGAATGAGAAAAAGAGTTGTAAAAGACACAATCTGAGTGAAAATAGAAAGTTATGGAAGGTTCAAAGAAAGCAAACTTTATTTGCTTTGGTTTCAAACATCTGAAAATGATAAGTCTGAACAGACACAATGCACTATGTTAATATGTTGGTGAAATTTGTTCATACTTAATGGATTTGTTCATTAAAAAAAGCATATGAATTATTCACTGACAAGTATTACACTAATGCAAGAGTAGAATTTGGCTTTCTCTCTGTTAAAATAACAAACTTGTCTTGAGTTATTTAGCTTGCTATTTTTTAAATGATCATGAATTGCTATAGTGATCATGCATCGACATGGATAACTAACAACAACAAAGTTGAAAATCTGATCAGAAAAATTAATAGAGTATGATTCCATTTGTAAGTTCAAAGCCAAAGAAAACCGAGCAGATATGTGATGTGTGTATGCATCAGTGTTTGGGAACGAGTGAATGGCAAAGGTGGGTCTAGCCTGGTGCTCAGGAAGAGGGTTAGTCTTAGGGGTGGAGGGTCTCAGTGTGGAGACAGAGGGCTGAACTGCAGCCATGCCCCTGGTGATGCTCAGGTTTCCACACTGGAGGTGCTCAGGCACGCAGGAAGCCATGCCCCTGCGGGTGGGTGCCACGTGCTGGTGGACAGTGTTTGCAGCTTCTTCCTCTGGTCTGGGATGGGCTTGGGCACTGTTGGCTAATGGTCATGAGGAAGAAGACAATCTGGACCCTTTGTGAGACCTGCACAGGGTGACAGCTGCCTCCCTGTTCTGCTTTTCAACTTCAGGTTGATTTCTCCTTGGGCTCCCTCTCAGCCAGCACCAAGTGGAGAAGGGGTTTGGGAAACATAGTCCTCGTTGAGCCAAGTGAACGCTGGGCCAAGCCAAGAAAGAATTTACATCCTCAACAAGAAAACGAGTCTCCACACCTCATGGAAGCAATCCACAATGTAGATAATCTATTGATACTTAAAGGAACAGTCGTTAATATAAATTTTCCAGCTGACATTGCTTAGATACTGTCAGATGATACCAGAAAACTGAATTAGGATTTCTGAGACTCTGAGTAGAATACAGAAGAGAATTTTTTAAATCTCTGGAATGCTAAAGGCTATTAAAAATGCAATCCTGGAATCTTTACAAAATCCCTAAACCAAGATTAATTTTCTGGCCTCATTTGTTACTCAGCACTTTTGGCCCTAGTTGTGCGGCCCAGACTTCAGGGAGACTTGCCTGGCTTCCTGAGTGCCTCTGATGTCCCTGTGTGAATGGATCGGCCAAAACAGAGCAAGAGCAGCCTTCCTGTGTTAAGAATAATATTGGGAGATTATTTATGACTACAAGGGGGAGCTGTTAAACAAAGAAGTATATCACACCTAGAAATAGGAAAAAATCCTGTTCTTTCAATGTCATACTGAAGCGCTGACTAGCAGGCCCACTGAGGGGTAATCTTTGTTTTCATTTAATACAGTCTATTGACTGGGGTAGTTCACGAACGTAATAGAGGTGTTAACTTGTATGAAACTGATAGCAATGCAAATATTCCTTGACCAGTGGCAATGCAATGAATTTTGTCCTGTAGATACTCAAACAGTCACTGTCCAGTAGGAAAGATCTCAACCCAGAGGCTACACTTTTATTGCCCTGGGGCATTGACCAGTTTTATATATAGTTTAGCAATTTTATTTCAACAATCTTTTAGTGATTAAGAATACTTTTTAAACCATCTCCACCATCCTGCTTGTCCCCTCATTAATGCATTAAAGAAGTCCTTGACATGTGTTCATTCTTAAAAACAGAAGGAACAACATAAGTAAAGGCCTCTTTGGAGTGGGCGCTGCTCTCTAAAGCACTGACCCATTTCTAGGTCCTAGGGCTCAGAGTGCCGGCTTTCAAGCAGCAGGGACCTTACCAGCCCCGGTCTTCCGTCCAGCCCTGGCAGGTGCCTCCAGAGCCTATTCCAGCACACAGCCGCGGGGTCTCAGGCTGCCCAGTGCTTGGCAGGAGTCCGCATTCTGGAGAGCCTCTCTTCCCCGAACTCCAACCAGCCGTACCTACTCCAGGCCCTTCAGCAGGTGGTAAAACCGGAAGACTGAGGAACTGCTGACTCCTTGCCTCATCCCATCCTTTATTTGTACCTTGGGGAACTAATAGTTTTCTGATAATGGCTCAGGTGAGTCTGGAAGCTGCACAGTTACCATCACTAGGATAAATTACTTTCTGAAGACCAGTGATAGCTCAGTTAAGTTATTGCCCTTTCTTGAGGGAAAAGAAACAGCAGGCCTGAGCGAACATGTAAGTTCCCATGGAAGGAGAGGGAGGCAGGAGGCCTTGGGACCAGGCTGGGCGGGCGCACGGCCACCCCGAGGGCCCTGAGCTGACGTTGCTCTCCAGGGCAGTGCGCAGCCTGCCACAGCCCATGGGCTCCTAGCTCTGCTGTCCTTGACCCCACCCTGAGGTGCTACATCAGACCTGAGGTCCCACAGGCCCTGCAATGTGCCTGCCGGGGGGCCCTTGCTTACCAGGCCTGGAAGGAGCTGTTGGGGCCCCTGTCCTTCAGCCTCCTCAGTGGCACTTCACCTCTTACCACCTCACAACCACGGCATGGGGACCAGCCCCCGGCAAACTGGGCTTTGCTCATCTTTGCATTATGGGCATCTAGTGTACAAAGCCTGATCTGTGGACGATGCTCCAAAATGCGCTGGACAAACAAGTCAAATCCAGCCTAAGTCGTTTTAGAGCAGAGAAAAGGGTTGTAAAGAAATAACTGACTTGTCTGAGGTCTGATGGCCAATCAGGTGCAAAGCAAGGATGGAATCCTAAATCTCTTGGGGCCGCTCTAACAGCCAAAATTCAGGTGGTTTCAGGGACCCAGCAGACCTGAGGGTCAAGGTTACATTCCTGCACACTGGGTCCCATGTGGGGAGAGTCCTGGGGTAAATACCAACAAGGACACTGGGAATGCAGCCTGACAGGGGGCTGGGGGAGCTAGGGGTGCTCAGACATCCAGAGGCCCTCCCTGCTGCCACAGAGTGGGGAAGAGGTTTAGCATAGACAGAGCCCTTCCCATACTGCAAGGGCACAGTTCCAGGCTCACCATCTGGAAGGTAGGAGGGAGTGGAGGAGGAAAGGAAAGTGATGACAGTAACTACTACCCACATAGAAGACGTGTGTCTTCCCAAAGCAGACCCTTCACTGGTGGGAGTGTTTGGACACAAGCTGGAGACCCCATCAGAGGTAGGGTGGGGTCTGTCCTGGGGAGAAGGCTAGGCCACACGGACTCAGTCCCCTTCTCAAGTCAGAGTTCACCTGTGGCTGGGCAGACAAATCAAGTCATACCACCCATGACAAGGCTGCCCAGACAGGAGGGACTCTGGCCCCATGGCCAGCCTGTCCATCCCTGGCTAGGTGGCTTCTACAGAGGGACCCCAAGGTGCTCATACCCACAGACTTTACTAATTGTTCTTTGTTCCTGCAGAGATTGCACATCTCCTGGGCTCCCAGATTTATTCTTAGGGCCCTCTTCTGGCAGGCTGCACTTTGGACAGCAGGCAAATGCTCTCTGTGCTAGCCCACGTGCCTGGCACCAACCGAACCTGATCGCAGGGCCCAGCTTGTCACTGCCAATCAACACCATGCAGACACAGAGGCCTCACTGTGGAGGGTGGGGCCAAGAGACAGGGCCTCTCAACAAGTGGAATCCGCATGACTGAAATATAAACCCTTCTTCTCGATGTGTTGAACTATGTTCTTGCCTCCTAGAATAAAAGTGGTATTCTGAGGACAGAATGCCTATCTCAAGTAGGCTGGAGTCCAGTCACCACTGTCACCCACTGCTAACTGGCTCTGGCACCCTGTGCCTCTTCAGGAAGTGATTTTATACATAGACCAAGTGATTGCCATGGTGGACTCTGCTTCCAGCATTCAAAGCCATGTGCTCATTAAACTATACACCATTTTTCACCTATTAGTGTGGGAAAACTGAAAGCTTGCTAGTATACTGTTTTGGCAAGGATGTAGAGAGCTTCAAGAAGGTGGCCTAGGCATCAAGGGAAGGCACAAAGAGGCCTGCAGTGAGATCACAAAGATGTGGGTTTTAGTCTTGGAGAAGCCCATCCATCTGTCACTTAACAGACCCTCATTTTCCTTATCTCAGAAATGGGAATAACACTTGCTCTTCCTATCTCATAAGAGTATTTGAATCAAATGGCCATTTTCTTAGCCAATACTACAAACAATGCTCAATTGTTCATTGTTTTATTACTTTTTAAGTAGCCCGCCTATTTTTTCTCTCTAAAAGCATTTTAGTCCTTTAGCCATTGAAAAAGCAGCACCAAATTACCCTTCCCCAAATAAAATCATTCTTTGCTCAAAACACTCCCTTCATACTGCCACTGAACTCAGCACTTAAAAATGGTTAAAATGGCAAATTTTATGTTATTTTTATCTTACCACACATAAAAAATCATTCCTTACTCTCCCATCCAACCAGGACTGCTCCTCTCACTTCTGCACACCTGTCAGTACCACCTCTGCACCCAGCCCAAGCTCTGCCCCCTTGGGGTGCCTGCCCTGGCCTGTGTCAGTCCACAAGGTGGCCCTTCTTCCTCCTCCTCTCATGAGGGCGCCTGTCGCCCAGTGGACACTGCGTGTCCCTAACGAGATGGCCAAAACCAAAATTCAGAGACCCCTTCCACATTGGCCAACACATTATGCAAAGGACATTCAGTAGTTGCTAGTCAATTATTTCTCTATCCACAGCAGAGGGAGGCCTTCGATCGACAGGACTCCTTAGTAGGGTGTCATGTGTTTTCTGTTTCCTCACATCATGGATTTTGCTTAATGCATCCTTTTGATGTCTGTATTTCTATTGCTATCATAAGAAGTTGACAAGGGAGTCACGTCAACAATATGACGGAATAGGAGCCCCAGACCTTGTTTCTCCACAGAGACACCAACTGAACAACAATATATATACTCCAAAAAGCCTTTTTGAGAACTCCAGAAACCACTTAACAAGTCATACTACCCCAGGAAAGCTGAGAGGCAGGAAGAGGCCGACTGAGAGGTAAGAGATGCTGCTTGATTTCAGCCCCATAGCCTCTGCCCCAAGCCAGCTCAGCTTGGTACCATAGGAAGAAAGCACCCAGCATGCAGCTTTCCCCTCAGGAAGGCAAAAAAAAGTGGGATGTACATCCAGCATTACAGCTTTCCAAGGGGCTCCCTGAGGGATCAGGTTTTGTCTCACCTGCCACAGAACACTGATGGAACCAGCATGCTTCCGGTACCTGAAGGCTGTAGAGAACAAAAGAGCTCAGAGGCTTATTGCAGCACCAGAGAATATGCAGAACCACTGACAGACAACAGAGGGAGCAAGAGGTCATGAGCTTCTGAAAAGGAAAGGCAAACCCCTTTGATTGGGAGGTTTCCAAACAAACCCAGAGAGATACATTCCCAGAAAAGGTTTGAGAATCTCTAGGTCCCAGAATCTCTAGCTATGCTGATTGGTGAAAGTCTTTCTCTGTGCAAAGCTAGCCTGTAAAGGTCACAAAAAATAGAACGACAGATGAAGAAACAGGGAAACATGGCCCAATCAAAGGAAAAGTTAAATCTCCAGAAACTAATCCTAAAGAATCAATTTATGAATTTCTTCACAAATAACTCAAACAGTCATCTTAAAGAAGTTCAATGTACTACAAGAGAACACAGATGGACAAGTAAATGAAGTCAGGAAACAATGCATGAAAAAATGAGAATATCAACAAAGACATAGAAACTGTAAAAAAAGAACCAGAGATTTTGGGAAGATGGTAGAGCAACAAGTACCAGGAATCTGTCTTCCCACCTAGACAATTTTACTGGCAAAACTTTCTATTTTCCCCTTTCGGGAGCCAGACCTTAAAGACTAGAACACTAAAAAACAAAACAAAACTATATATATGGGGAATATTAGAAAGTGACCACACATACCCAAGGAGAGACCCAGAATAGACCTGAGAAGATTTTAAGTTTTCACCTCAAGCTCATCCTTGGCACAGAGACAACCTACAAGAAGCAGAAAACAAAAACAACAACAAAATCCAGAAAATACTGGGGAAGTGGGAGAATCTGATTTCCAGAGTCACTGCATTATTAGATTCAAATATCCAGTTTTCAACAGAAAACCACAAAGCATACAAAGAAACAGGAAACCATGGCTCATTCAGAGGAAAAAAATAAATCAACAGAAGCTGTCCAACAAAATGGCTTGATGGAAGATCTACCAGACAAAGACAAAAATATTTGTCCTAAAGATGCTCTAAGAACTAAAGGAAGATGTGGTAAAAGTCAGGAAAATGTTGTGTGAACAAAAATGGAAATATCAATAAAGAGTTAGAAAACCTTCAAAGAAATCAAAAAGAAATTATGGAGCTGAAAAGTATAATAATTGAAATGAAAAATTCTCTAGAGGGACTCAAAGGCAGAGTTGAGCAGGCAGAGGAAAGGGTTAACAAACCTGAAGATAGGACAATGGAAATTAACATATATGAGGAACTGAAAGAAAAAAGATAAAGAAAATCAGAGGTGAAAGCACCTGTGGGATACCATCAAGTAGACCAACATACATATTGTGGGAGTCCAGAAGCAGGAAAGAAAAAGAAAGTGGCAGCTATAGTTTATAATACAAAGGCAGCATAAATGAATGATTCTTTTTATTTACAAGTTTTCAGAAAACAATATTGACTTCTTATCATCATGAACAGGTAAGTGATGAGCTGTGCACAGTTTTTGCTTGTTTGTTTTAGTATTTTTATAAAATTGTGGATTTAGACCTATTAATGTGTTCCAATCATTTGTAATTGTTATCCTTTTTAAAGTTATTATTCTTTTTAATGTTCAAATAGTTGCATTTTTGGCTTAAGGAAACCCCTTCAAGTTGCTGTCTGTGTCTTTCTGACATGACCTGGGTCATTTGTGATGGTGTCCTTGCTTTCTGGTGGGAAACGGTGTTCTCGACTCTGGACACCTTGTGCCTCAGACCTGTAAGTAGTGTTTAGAAGAGCAATGTAGAAGCTCATCTCGAAGGCAGGGGTGCACCTTGCTCCTGTTTTAGCATAAGTTTCAGAGTTTTCAAGGCCAAGCCTACTGTAAAAAAAATAAGTTTTTTTGAAAGAAACAAATCACAAGGTTATTCTAATATTTCAAATTCAAATTTAGTATTAAAAGAGTTTTGCTTAATTTCATTAATTTTATAATTCTCTCTTTTCTTATGCTGAAAATCTTGGCTCGTAATGGCATACTACAATTAACTGTTTACATAATAGCTTTTGAATAACAATACTAATAATATTAGTAGTAGTAATATTATTCTAATATTGGTATACAAGTCTTCATAATATGAATACTAAAAGAGCTGAAGATATATTTACAATGCTTTTTGCCCTCAGGATATATCCAGTAGGAATGTACAATTAAATTATTGAAATCTAAAGTCATTGAAGCAATTTCTCTCTCTGTGGTGTAAGGCCATACCTCAACAGAGTTAATTTCATTTGTTTTTACAGATTAACTTTTTTACTTTAATTTAATATTGACTTGTAATTATGTAAATTTTTTACATGGTTTTAAAATCAAGTATTCAAAACAAGGCATATTCAAATTAGTGTAACTTCCATCCTCTGTTTTCTCCCTATCTTATAAATAATTGTTTCCATTAGATTTTTATTTATTCTTTCATTTAAAAAAGTAAATAAATATCCATTTGTATTTATAGGTACTTGTATTCATTTTCTATTGCAAAACAAATTGAGAGACGTAAAACAATACCTACTGATTAGCTCACAGGTTGCATGTTGGAAGTCCAGTGGTCTCATTTGTTCTTTGTTCAGGGTCTCACTTGGCTCGGATCAAGATGTCAGCTGGCTGTGCTTTCATTTGTAGCTTGAAGAGCCTTCCCAAGCTCTTTCCCTTGGTGGCATTCAGTTTGTTGCACAGTGGCTACCACTAGTCACTATCACCTCCTAGATCTCTCTCTCAACTTGTTGGGCAAGTCACACCAAAGCTGTTTGATTTTTGACAAAAGCAGGACTTCATCTCTCTGTCTTCTTCAACTCACCTGAGAAAGCTTGGCTTTTGAAGGTCTCCTCTGACAAGGTTGCACCCTCGCCAGATTTTTTCTCTTTTGCCAGGTGACATAAGAACACAGGAGTGATGTCTGATTATATGTAGAGGGCAACCCACATTCAAGGGAATCATACAGGGCATGTATATAAGGGAGTGGAAATCATGGGGAACACATTAGGATCCTGCCTGCTACCCTCTTTCCTTAGACAAAACGTGGCATATAAATGACATCATTCTGAACGTTGTCTCCATTTAATGTTTCCTACAACTCATCCCAACTAAATACATAGAAATACCTCATCTCTTTTGTTCTTGTTAAACTTCCCTTTATTCTCTTTAAAAATTTTATATGCAGTAAAACTCACTCTATTTTGTGCATAGTTCTATGAGTGTAAAGTAATGGATAAGGTCATGCACTGCCATCACAATCAAGATACAAAACAGTTCTAACATTCCAAAAGCTTCGCCCCACACTGCCTCTTGTAATCAACTCCTCCCTTTAGTTGCAATCTCTGGAAACCACTTATCTGTTTTCTGTCCCAATAATGTTGCTTTTCCAGAATGTCTTATAAATGGAATGATGCAGTATACAGCTCTTGAGTTGGGTTTTTTCTAATTATCAAACTGCATTTGGAATTTATTCATGTTATTGCATTTTATCAGTAGTTCATTCCTTTTTATCACCGAGCAGAATTCCATGACAGTGTTTAGCCATTCAGGAGTTGAAAGATATTTTGGGTTTCCAGTTTTTTCACTATTATGAATAAAACTGCTATAAAGATTGGCTTAAAGATGCTGATGTGAAAAGTGAGACAGAAACCTCCTCCCCAAACCACATATAACACAAAAATATAGCAAATACAACTAATACTGAAGGAGTGAATAGAAAGAAGACTGTGACAGATGGCCTACATAGGGGGAAAAGAGAAGAACTAATGTAAAAAGGTAAAGTAGCAAAGCCACAATCCAGCAAGATCCAAGCCCTCCTCCCACCCCTTCTCAATGTGGGAAGAAGATAATCAGAGCAGAGAGAAGGTGGAGGCCTAGGACTGCTGAAAACCCAGCCCTGGAGATGTGCTCTGGGAGCATGAACCTACATTACATGGTGCTCTGGAGATTAGTGAGGTTGGAAAGCAAAGACAGGCAGAATACGTGGAGAGAAAGAGATTCCAGCTGCTTGTGGAGAACAGACAACCACAATTAGCTGCTCTGGGACAAAAGAAAGGTGGGCACACTGAGAGAGAAAAAGGGATAGAAAGTGTCATTGAGGTAATTGCTGAAAACTTCCCCAGTCTGGGGAAGGAGATAGTCACTGAGGCCATGGAGATGCACAGATCTCCCAAAACAAGGGACCCAAGGAAGACAACATCAAGACATACAGTAATTAAAATAGCAAAGATCAAGGACAAGGACAGACTATTAAAAGCAGCCAGAGAGAGAAAAAAGATCACATACAAAGGAAAACTCATCAGGCTATCATCGGACTTCTCAGCAGAAACCTTAAGGCCAGAAGGGAGTGGCATGATATATTTAATGCAATGAAACAGATGGGCCTCAAAACAAGAATACCCAGATTATCATTTGAATTTTAAGCGGGGATTAAACAATTTTCAGATAAGCAAAAGTTGAGAGGATTTATCTTCCACAAACCATATCTACAGTGTATTTTGGAGACACTGCTATAGATGGAAGTGTTCCTAAGGCTAAATAGCTGTCGCCAGAGGAAATTAAACCACAGTAAAGGAAGTAGGCCAATTAATTACTAAGCAGATGCAAGGGATACACAAAGAGTACAGAATATGATACCTAATAATATAAAGAATCAAGGAGGAAGGAAAAGGAGGGAAAATAAAAGAACCTTTAGTCTGTGTTTGTAATAGTGTACTCACAGACCACAAAGGTATGAAACTAGAAAAAAATTACACAAAGAAAACAAAAACCCCCACAAACACATGGAGGCTTAACAACATGCTCCTAAATAATCAATGGATCAATGACCAAATAAAAACAGTGATCAAGCAATATATGGGGACAAATGACAACAATAACTCAACACCACAGAGTCTGTTGGATGCAGCGAAGGCCATGCTAAGAGGTAAGTGTTTTGCAATACAGGCTTACCTCAGGAAAGAAGAACAATCCCATATGAACAGTCTAAACTCACAATTAATGAAACTAGAAAAAGAACAAATGAGGCCCAAAGTCAGTAGAAGGAGGGACATAATAAATATTAGAGCAGTAATAAATAAAATCAAGAAGAATAAAACAATAGAAAGAATCAATGAAAGCAGGAGCTGGTTCTTCGAGAAAAAAACTAGCAAAATAGATAAAGCCCTAGCCAGACTGATCAAGAAAAAAAGAGAGTCTACACACATAAACAGAATCAGAAATGAGAAAGGAAAAATCATGACAGACACCACAGAAATACAAAGAATGGTTAGAGAATACTATGAAAAATTATATGCAAATAAATTGGATAACCTAGAAGAAATGGACAACTTTCTAGAAAAATACAACCATCCAAGACTGACCCAGGAAGAAGCAGAAAATCTGAACAGGCCAATTACCAGCAACGAAATTGAATTGGTAAATCAAGAAACTACCTAAGAACAAAACTCCTGGACCAGATGGCTTCATTGCAGAATTTTACCAAACATTTAGTGAAGACCTCATACCCTTCCTCCTTAAAGTTTTCCAAAAAGTGGAAGGGGGGAATATTTCCAGACTCACTGTATGAGGCCAGCATCACTTGCATACCAAAACCAGGCAAAGACACCACAAAAAAAGATTACAGAACAATATCCCTGATCAACACAGATGCAAAAATACTCCACAAAATATTAGCAAACAGAATTCAAAACTACATCAAAAAGATTATTCGTCATAATTGAGTAGGATTTATTCCAGGAATGCAAGGACGGTACAATATTCAAAATCCATTAATATCATACACCACATCAACAAAAAGGACAAAAATCACACAATCATCTCCATAGATTCTGAGAAAGCATTCCACAAAATTCAACATCCATTCATGGTAAAATCACTCAACAAAATGTGTATAGAGGGCAAGTACCTCAACATAATAAAAGCCATATATGACAAACCCACAGCCAACAGCATACTTAAGAGTGAAACGCTGAAAGCTTTTCCTTTAAGATCGGGAACAAGACAAGGATGCCCACTCTCCCCACTTTTATTCAACTTAGAACTGGAGGTCTTAGCCATGACAATCAGAGAGCACAAAGAAATAAAAGGCATCCATACTGGTAAGGAAGAAGTTAAACTGTTACTGTTTGCAGATGACATGATATTGTACATAAAGGACCATAAAGAATCCACCTCAAAACCACTAGAACTAATAACTGAATTCAGCCAGGTGGCAGGATACAAAATTAATACACAGAAATTTGTTGCATTCCTATATAGTAACAATGAACCAGCTGAAAGAGAAATTGAGAAAACAATTCCATTCACAAATGCATCAAAAAGAATAAAATACCAAGGAATAAACCTAACCAATGAGGTGAAAGACCTGTACCCTGAAAACTACAATACACTATGAGAGAAATTAGAGAAGAAACCAATAAATGGAAATACATCCCATGCTCAGGGATAGGAAGAATTAATATTGTCAAAATGGCCATCCTGCCTAAAGCAATCTACAGATTCAATGCAATCCCTATCAAAATACCAACTGCATTCTTCAGCAAACTAGAACAAACAGTTCTAAAATTCATATGGAACAACAAAAGACCCTGAAGAGCCAAAGCAATCCTGAGAAGGAAGAACAAAACTGTGGGGATTACGCTCCCTGACTTCAAGCTCTACTACAAGCCACAATAATCAAGACAATTTGGTACTGGCACAAGAAAAGACCCGTAGATCAATGGAACAGAATAGACAGCCCAAATTAAACCCAAGCATATATGGTCAATTAATATACAATAAAGGAGACATGGATATACAATGGGGAAATGACTACCACTTCAATAAATTGTGTTGGGAAAACTGGACAGCTACATGTAAGACAATGCAACTGGATTATTGTCTAACTCCATACACAAAAGTAAATGCGAAATGGATCAAAGACCTGAATGTAGGTCATGAAACCATAAAACTCTTAGAAGGAAACATAGGCAAAAATCTCTTGAATATAAATGTGAGCAACATTCTCCTGAACACATCTCCTCAGGCAAGGGAAACAAGCAAAAATGAACAAGTGGAACTACATCAAATGAAAAGCTGTACAGCAAAGGATACCATCAGCAGAACAAAAAGGCATCCTACAGTATGGGAGAATATATTCATAAACGACATATCCAACAAGGGGTTAACATCCAAAATATATAAGGAGCTCACATGCCTCCACCCCCCCCCCCAAATAACCCAATTAAAAACTGTGCAGAGGATCTGAACAGACACTTCTCCAAAGAAGAAATTCAGATGGCCAACAGGCACATGAAAAGGTGCTCCACATCGCTAACTATCAGGGAAATGCAAATTAAAACCACAAGGAGATAGCACCTCACACTAGTTAGGATGGCCAACATCAAAAAGACTAGGAACAATAAATGCTGGTGAGGATGCAGAGAAAGGGGAACCCTCCTACATTCGTGGTGGAAATGTAAATCAGTTCAACCATTGTGGGAAGTAATATGGACGTTCCTCAAAAAACTAGATGTAGAAATACCATTTGACTCAGAAATTCCACTCCTATGAATTCACCCAAAAACAAAGTGCCAGATTCAAAAAGACATATGCACCCCTGTGTTTATTGCAGCACTATTTACAATAGCCAATATATGGAAGCAATCTAAGTGTCCATCACTAGGTGATGGATAAAGAAGAGGTGGTACATATAACATGGTGTGGGGGATCACGGGGTAAACAGTGTAGCACAGAGAAAGCAAATAGTGAATCTGCGGCATCCTACTATGCTGATGGGACAGTGACTGCATTGGGGTATGGGTGGGGACTTGATATTATGGGTAAATGTAGTAACCACAGTTTTTTCATGTGAAACCTTCATAAGAGTGTATATCAATAATACCTTAATAAAAAAAATAACAAAAACAAAAAAAGAAGAGGTGGTACATATAAACAATGGACTATTATTCAGCCGTAAGAAGAAAACAGACTTCTGGGAAGATGGCGGCGAGAGCAGGGTGGCGGAAATCTCCTCCCAAAACCATATGTATTTATGAAAATACAACAAGTACAACTATTCCTAAAAAAGAGACCAGAAGATACAGGACAGCACAAAGCCAGTGGCGACACCTGAGAGGACTCAGCACCCTGTGAGGTGGGTAAGATACGGAGCAGCATCCCGGCGGGACCCGAGCACTCCCCCACCCCAGTGGACCGGAGGGAGGAGAGGATTCAGAGCCAGGAGGGAGTGGGAGTACACCCCACGAAATAACCAGCCCTGGTGATCTGCGCGGGGAGCGCTGACACACATCGCACGGTGTAGCAGAGATTGGAGAGACAGAGGGTGCAGGACCTGAGCGGGGAATGCACCCGGGTCCTTGCAGCCGGCTCCCAGGAAGAAAAAAAAAAAGAAAAGCACACGCTTTCCTCAGCGGTCTTAAAGAGACAGGAGCCCAGTGGAGGAGCCGGATCACCCCTGCACACTCAGCCCAGCAGGCTGGGAGTCCTGGGGAGTTTCGGACCACACAGCTGGCGACTGGGAAAGGGTGGCCGTACTTACACTTACCCCAGAGATCAATAACTTTCCATTCGTTCCCACCCTGGCCAGAGCTATAAAGGGCCCTGTGGAGCGGCACAGGGCTGCGGACTAGTGAAGCAACAGCGCCACCTACAACATCCCCACAGAATCTACTCCCGGTGGGCGTTTTTTGTTTGTTTGTTTTTTCTTTTTTCTTCTTCTTTTTTATTTTCTTTCTTTTTTTTCTTTTCTTTTTAAAGTCTTAAAGAGCCCAGCAAACATATGTGGCACCTACCAGCGACCACTCTATAGCCATGAAAAGACAGAAAAATATGGTCCAGATTAAGATCAACCAGACAACTCCAGAGATGGAGCCTGAAGGGATGAAAATGCACCATCTTCCTGAAAAAGAATTCAGAATAAAAGTCATAACCATACTGATGGATCTACAGAGAAATGTGCAAGAGCTGAGGGAGGAAGTGAGGGAAGTGAGGAAAGACAATGTAGAAATCAGACAAGTGATCGACGGGCTTAACAGCAGACTGGATGAGATGCAAGAGACTGTTAATGGAATAGAAATCAGAGAACAGGAGTACAGAGAAGCAGAGGCAGAGAGAAATAAAAGGATCTCTAGGAATGAAAGAATATTAAGAGAACTGTGTGATCTATCCAAACAGAACAATATTTGCATTATAGGAATACCAGATGAAGAAGAGAGAGAAAAAGGGATAGAAAGTGTCTTTGAAGAAATAATTGCTGAAAACTTTCCTTCGCTGGGGAAGGAAATAGTCTCGCAGTCCACAGAAGCCCACAGATCTCCCAACACAAGGGACCCAAGGAAGACAACATCAAGACACATATACTTAAAATGGCAAAGATCAAAGATAAAGACAGAGTATTAAAGGCAGCTAGAGAGAGAAAAAAGATCACCTACAAAGGAAAACCCATCAGACTATCATCAGACTTCTCAACAGAAACTTTACAGGTGAGAAGAGAATGGCATGATATATTTAACGTAATGAAACAGAAGGGCCTCAAACCAAGAATACTGTATCCAGCACGATTATCATTTAAATATGATGGAGGGATTAAACAATTTCCAGACAAGCGAAAGCTGAAAGAGTTTGCCTCCCAGAAACCACCTCTACAGGATATCTTAAAAGGACTGCTCTAGAGGGAAGCACTCCTAAGGCTAAAAAGATGTTACCAGAGAAAATAAAATCATAGCAAAGACAGCAGACCATCAAAATACTAACTGAAGGCAAAGAATAAAACACCTAGTATATAAAGAATGAAGGAGAAAGAATAAGAAGGGAGAGAAATAAAGAAACATCAGACACTGTTTACAACAAGCTAACAAAAAGTTAAGTTAGATTGATAGTAAAGAAGCAACCCTTGAACCTTTGGTAACCACAAATCTAAAGCCAGCAATGGCAACAAGTACATATCTATTGATAATCACCCTAAATGTAAATGGACTGAATGCACCAGTCAAAAGACACAGAGGAACAGAATGGATAAAAAAGCAAGATCCATCTATATGCTGCTCACAAGAAACTCACCTCAAACCCAAAGATATACACAGATTAAAAGTGAAGGGATGGAAAAGATATTTTATGCAAACAACAAAGAGAAAAAAGCAGGCATTGCAGTACTTGTATCAGACAAAATAGACATTGAAACAAAGAAAGTAGCAAGAGATAAAGAAGGACATTACATAATGATAAAGGGGTCAGTCCAACAAGAAAATATAACCATTATAAATATATATGCACCCAACACAGGAGCCCCGACATATGTGAAACAAATACTAACAGAATTAAAGGAGGAAATAGAAAGCAATGCATTCATTTTAGGAGACTTCAACACACCACTCACCCCAAAGGACAGATCAACCAGACAGAGAATAAATAAAGACACAGAGGCACTGAACAACACATTGGAACAGATGGACCTAACAGACATCTACAGAACTCTGCACCCAAAAGCAGCAGGATACACATTCTTCTCAAGTGCACATGGAACATTTTCCAGAATAGACCACATACTAGGCCACAAAAAGAACAGTAAATTCAAAAATATTGAAATCCTACCAACCAACTTCTCAGATCACAAAGGTATAAAACTAGAAATAAATTTTAGAAAGAAATCAAAAAGGCTCACAAATACATGGAGACTTAACAACATTCTCCTAATTAGTCAATGGGTTAACGACCAAATCAAAACAGAAATCAAAGAATATATGGAGACTAATGACAACAACAACACAAAGCCACAACTTCTGTGGGACACAGTAAAGGCAGTTCTAAGAGGAAAGTATATTGCAATCCAGGCCTATTTAAAGAAGGAAGAACAATCCCAAATGAACAGTCTAAAGAAACAATTACTGAAATTGGAAAAAGAAGAACAAATGAGGCCCAAAGTCACCAGAAGGCGGGACATAATAAAGATCAGAGAAGAAATAAATTGAGAAGAATAAAACAATAGAAAAAATCAATAAATCCAAGAGCTGGTTCTTTGAAAAAATAAACAAAATAGATAAACCCCTAGCCAGACTCATTAAGAGAAAAAGAGAATCTACCCACATAAACAGAATCAGAAATGAGAAAGGAAAAATAACAACGGACCCCACAGAAATACAAAGAATTATAAGAGAATATTATGAGACTCTATATGCTAACAAGCTGGAAAACCTAGAAGAAATGGACTTCTTAGAAAAATACAACCTTCCAAGACTGACCAAGCAAGAAACAGAAAAACTAAATAGAACAATCACCAGCAATGAAATTGAATCGGTAATCAAAAAGCTACCCAAGAATAAAACCCCGGACCAGATGGATTCACCTCTGAATTCTACCAGACATATAGAGAAGAAATAACACGCATTCTCCTTAAAGTTTTCCAAAAAATAGAGGAGGAGGGAATACTTCCAAACTCATTCTATGAAGCCAGCATCACTCTTACACTAAAACCGGGCAAAGACCTCACCATGAAAGAAAATTACAGACCAATATCCCTGATGAACGTGCAAAAAATACTCAACAAAATATTAGCAAACCGAATTCAAAAATACATCAAGAGGATCATACACCATGATCAAGTGGGATTCATCCCAGGGATGCAAGGATGGTACAACATTCGAAAATCCATCGACATCATCCACCACATCAACAAAAAGAAGAAGAAAAACCACATGATCATCTCCATAGATGCTGAAAAAGCATTCGACAAAATTCAGCATCCATCCATGATTAAAACTCTCAACGGAATGGGTATAAAGGGCAAGTACCTCAACATCATAAAGGCCATATATGACAAACCCACAGCTAACATCATACTTAACAGCGAGAAGCTGAAAGCTTTTCATCTAAGATCGGGAACAAGACAGGGATGCCTACTCTCTCCACTGTTATTCATCATAGTACCGAAGTTCCTAGCCACAGCAATCAGACAAAACAAAGACATACAAGGCATCCAGATTGGTAAAGAAGAAGTCAAATTGTCACTATTTGCAGATGACATGATATTGTGCATAAAAAACCCTAAAGACTCCACTCCAAAACTACTAGAACTAATATCTGAATGCAGCAAAGTTGCAGGATACAAAATTAACACACAGAAACCTGTTGCTTTCCTATACACTAACGATGAACTAACAGAAAGAGAAATCAGAAAAACAATTCCATTCACAATTGCATCAAAAAGAATAACATACCTAGGAATAAACCTAATGAAGGAAGTGAAAGACCTATACTCTGAAAACGACAAGACACTCCTAAGAGAAAT
This sequence comes from Smutsia gigantea, assembly GCA_032199065.1. Taxonomy (NCBI): domain Eukaryota; kingdom Metazoa; phylum Chordata; class Mammalia; order Pholidota; family Manidae; genus Smutsia; species Smutsia gigantea. The sequence goes on from JAVSCE010008916.1 coordinate 176,116, forward strand.
TAAAGAGGACACTAACAAATGGAAATGCATCCCATGCTCTTGGCTAGGAAGAATAAATATTGTCAAAATAGCTATACTACCTAAAGCAATCTACAGATTCAACGCAATCCTTATCAAAATACCAACAGCTTTCTTCAATGAACTGGATCAAATAATTCTAAAATTCATATGGAACCACAAAAGTCCCTGAATAGCCAAAACAATCCTGAGAAGGAGGAATAAAACAGGGGGAATTACGCTCCCTGACTTCAAGCTCTACTACAAAGCCACAGTAATCAAGACAATTTGGTATTAGCACAACAACAGACCCACAGAGCAGTGGAACAGAATAGAAAATCCAAACATTAACCCAAACATATACAGTCAATTAATATTTGATAAAGGAGCCTTGGATATACAATGGGGAGATGACAGCCTCTTCAGCAGCTGGTGTTGGAAAAGCTGGACAGCTACATGTAAGAGAATGAAACTGGACTACTGTCTAACCCCATTCACAAAGGTAAACTCAAGGTGGATCAAAGACCTGAATGTAAGTCATGAAACAGTAAAACTCTTAGAAAAAAACATAGGCAAAAATCTCTTGGACATAAACATGAGCAAATGCTTCATAAACATATCTCCCCGGGCAAGGGAAACAAAAGCAAAAATGAACAAGTGGGACTATATCAAGCTGAAAAGCTTCTGTACAGCAAAGGACACCATCAGTAGAACAAAAAAATATCCTTACAGTATGAGAGAATATATTCATAAATGACATATCCGATAAGGGGTTGACATCCAAAATATATAAAGAACTCACGCACCTTAACAAACAAAAAGCAAATAATCCAATTAAGAAATGGGCAGAGGACATGAATAGACACTTCTCCAAAGAAGAAATTCAGATGGCCAAGAGGCACATGAAAAGATGCTCCACATCGCTAATCATCAGAGAAATGTAAATTAAAACCACAATGAGATATCACATCACACCAGTGAGGATGGCCAACATCCCAAACACAAACAACAAGTGCTGGTGAGGATATGGAGACAAGGGAACCCTCCTACATTTCTGGTGGGAGTGCAGATTAGTTCAACCATTGTGGAAAGAAGTATGGAGATTCCTCAAAAAACTCAAAATAGAAATACCATTTGACCCAGGAATTCCACTGCTAGGAATTTACCCTAAGAATGCAGCAGCCCAGTTTGAAAAAGACAGATGCACCCCTATGTTTATCGCAGCACTATTTACAATAGTCAAGAAATGGAAGCAACCTAAGTGTCCATCAGTAGATGAATGGGTAAAGAAGAGGTCGTACATATACACAGTGGAATATTATACAGCCATAATAATAAAACAAATCCTACCATTTGCAACAACATGGATGGAGCTAGAGGGTATTATGGTCAGTGAAATAAGCCAAGCCAAAAAAGACAAGTATCAAATGATTTCACTCACATGTGGAGTATAAGAACCAAGAAAAAAACTGAAGGAACAAAACAGCAGCAGACTCACAGAACCCAAGAACGGACTAATAGTTACCAAAGGGAAAGGGACTGTGAAGGATGCTTGGGAAGGGAGGGACAAGGGGGAAAAAGGGGCATTACGATTAGCAGATGTAATGTTGGGGGGGTGGGGGGAGGGCTGCACAACTCGGAGAAGACAAGTAGTGATTCTATAGCATCTCACTACGCTGATGGACAGTGACTGTAATGGGGTGGGTGGGGGGTAACTGATGGAGGGGTAGTTTAATAACCATAATTTTGCACATGTAATTGTAGATTAATAATACCAAAATAAATTATAAAAAAAGAAGAAAACAAATCCTACCATTTGCAACAACATGGACAGAACTTGAGGGTATTATGCTCAGTGAAATAAGCCATGTGGAGAAAGACAAGTACCAACTAATTTCCCTCATTTGTGGAGTATTAACAATGAAGCAAAACTGATGGAACAAAACAACAGCAGACAGAGACTCCAAGAAGGGATTAGCAGTTACCAAAGGGGAGGGTGGGTAGTAAGGGAGGGATAAGGGGACTGAAGGGTATTGTGATTGGCACAGATGATCGTGCGGGCGTGGGGGGTCATGGGGAAGACAGTGGAGCACAGAGAAGACAAGTAGTGATTCTGCGGCATCTTACTACGCTGATGGACAGTGACTGCAATGGGGTGTCGGGGGGACTTGATAATATGGGTGTGCATAGTAACCACAATATTTTTCATGTGAAACCTTCATAAGAGTGTATATCAATAATACCTTCATTAAAAAAAAGAAAAAAATGCATGTGAAATGTGTCAAGAGCTCTATACTCCTTATAAAAAGAGCACATACAAATTTTAAAATCTTACAGTAAATACAAAGTATACAACAGTATTTTAACAATAAGCTTTCAAAGAGCCTCAATCCTAGCTATGTACAGTGATGCCCCAAGGTGCATGACATGCACTGGGACGAGGTTCATCTCATGTGCATACATATGATCTCGTGTAGCTCCTGCGTTTCTGTCCCAGGCCAGGAGGCTTCACATAGGAGCCACGAGCTGAGAGCAGAGATGGGCACCAGCAGACAGCTAAGGCGTTGGCTGAGAACCTCCCGCTCTCCTAGCCAGAGCATGTCACAGGGTACACTGGGAAATCCCAACATGGAGGGCCTAAAAGGTGCAAAGGTGTCATTCTATTTATTACAGGAAGTCATGAGGAATGTGGAACAATGATATTTATCACGACATATAATCTTTTGAGTGGGTAACTCATGCTTGTGGTTGAAAATGTGCAAGATTCATAGTAAATATGTGTCCCTCTCAAACCTGCCCATGAGCCCTAGAATGACTTTCAGAAACAAATGAGCACATCTGTTTCTTGTCTATCTTCCTGGGTGTGCATGAGAGCCAGGTTGTCACAGTTCAAATACCACCTTCTTCACTTAACTAGTTTTGTGATGTTGGGCAAATCTGACCTGTGGTTCATTTTCCTCATTAGTACAATAAGAATGATATCTATTTCATGGGTTCATTGTGAAAGTAAAAGAGTAAATATCTGTGAAATGCTTAGAACAGTGTGTCTGACAGATGATAAACGAAATAAAAGAATTACATGTATAATGTAATTTTATATAATAATATATTTCGTTTTTAAAACACAAATGATATTATAGTATATTTGCCTTTTTTTAATACTTACAAATCTACCTTGGTAACCATTCTGTATCAGCACATTTAAAACAGCCTCATTCTCATTTATGGCTGTGTAGTATGTCTTTGTATGGCTGTTCGATTATTTACTTGTTGATATTTATTTGATGGACATATTGGCTATTTCAGTCTTTTTCTGTCACACAGAGTACTACTAAGACTGTCTATATATAGGTATCAACTCACTTATGTTCACAGACATCTGTAGGCTAAAATACTAGAGAGAGATGTGGAATTGCTGGGTCAAAGGGCATGTGCAGTTTTAATTTGAATAGATATTGCCAAATTGCTCTCCAAAGCAGTTGCACGGGCTTTTCTTTCTGCCAGAAATTTATGAAGAGTGCCTGTTTCTCTGCATCGTTGCCAAAACACTGTGTTAGCAAACTTACTTTTTCACTCTTACAGGTGAAAAGTGGTGTGTGGTAAATGTGCACGGTACTTTGAATGCTGGAAGCAGAGCCCACCATGACAGGCACTGTGCGTGGCCAGCCAGTGGCCATACCTCACTCATTTCCCTCCAGTACTGTGCCAAGAGGGTCAAATGTGCACTGGCTTTCCAGCATCCCCTGAGGCTGAGCTTTCAAGAAAGACTCCCTAGAGAGAGGACCTCTCCTTCCCTTTGGGCTCTGGATGCAGTCACAGGTGACCTACAGCAACAGATATGTGGACAAGACAACTCTAAGGATGGCAGGGCAGAGGACAATGCCCTGGGCCACTGAGGCTGCGTCGGAGTGGCCCAGTCTTCTCATTCTCACTCCTGCAATAGTAACAGGCAACACCGACTCGGATTCTGTGCTGACGGCCTCACTCAAGCTCTCAGCGACCTTTTGCCCCTGCTTGTCTGCCCATGAGGCCCTCAGGCCAGTGCCCTGTAATAGCAGTCGTTGCCAGGTGCCTCTGGGGAACTGCAGTGGCTGAGCATCTCTCTGCAGGGCCTGCTTTGGGAGCCGCAGACAGCAGAAGTGACCAGGTAGCTTGCCACTCCACACTGGCTTTGCTTTCAAAGTGTGTTTCGGTCTGACGTGCACGAGAAGGAGACCTGAGTGCTGGTCGCCCTGGAGAGAGAGACTCAAGGGGGTCTGAGATCTGGAAGGGTTTCTGGTCCTTCTGTGTCACAGGGTAGCTGTGTCGAGGCTGCCCAGCCTTCAGGAAGGGGGGCTTCAACCAGGCCGGGACACCTTCCTGGTGGCACTGCTGGTCCTTCTGCTGCATTGCAAGTTTGCCTTTCCCCTGACTGTGATTCTTTTTTCTTGGTATCATTAATATACAACCACATGAGCAACACTGTGGTTACTAGATTCCCCCCATCATCCAGTCCCCACCACTTACCCCATTACAGTCACTGTCCATCAGCGTAGGGAGATGCTATAGAATCACTACTTGTTTTCTCTGAGTTGTACAGCCCTCCCCGTGCCCCCCCCAACATTACGTCTGCTAATCGTAATGCCCCTTTTTCCCCCTTGTCCCTCCCTTCCCACCCATCCTCCCCCGTCCCTTTCCCTTTGGTAACTATTAGTCCGTTCTTGGGTTCTGTGAGTCTGCTGCTGTTTTGTTCCTTCAGTTTTTTTCTTTGTTCTTATACTCCACATATGAGTGAAATCATTTGATACTTGTCTTTTTCGGCTTGGCTTATTTCACTGAGCATAATACCCTCTAGCTCCGTCCATGTTGTTGCAAATGGTAGGATTTGTTTTCTTCTTATGGCTGAATAATATCCCATTGTGTATATGTACCACCTCTTCTTTATCCATTCCTCTACTGATGGACACTTAGGTTGCTTCCATTTCTTTGCTATTGTAAATAGTGCTGTGGTAAACATAGGGGTGCATATGTCTTTTTGAAACTGGGATCTTGCATTCTTAGGGTAAATTCCTAGGAGTGGAATTCCTGGGTCAAATGGTATTTCTATTTTAAGTTTCCCTGACTGATTTTAATGTCAATCTCAAAGCCGCTAAGAGGTTTTGCATGTTTCTAGTTATTTAAATCTTTGGAACATGAAGAAAAACTGCTGTTTCCTAGGGGCTGAGGGCCAGGGCGATGGCTGCAGGTCAGTTCCAGCCAGTGAGGCCGGGCTTTGGTTCTTGGGGTTACAGACTGTTCCCCCTTGAGCCCAAGCCTGAGCTCCCCCCTAAAACTGATTAAAGATCAGTAAATAAAAAATCAGTCATGCAAAGATGGCCACGACAGAATAAAGAAAGGTAGGTTGTAAAACAGGGTGCACAGTGCAATCCTTTTCAGTAGGACAGATCACTGCTGATTGTGTGGAGGTTAGTAATTGCACAGAGAAGAACATTCTGGAGAACGTGCTCCAGGCTGATAACCAGGGTGTTTTATGCGAAGATGGATATGTTTTCAATAATAAATATGTGTTATTTCTGTAATATGAAAAGGAACATGGGGTAAAAGACCAAAAGTCAGAGATATAACCAACTCAAAGCATAGATGCCAGTAAGCCATGTAAGGGGCTAACCCTGGGGTCAGTTACTGCACTAGGGAGAGGAGCTGGGGACCCCACTGAGAGCGCTGGGGCTCCTTTGTGGGGCTTCTCAAAAGTACGAGTTAGTGTATCTACTTCTTTCTGACACAGGTTCCCTGCACACGGGTCCCTGTACATGGGGTGCAACTGGGTGTGTGGCTGCAGGGATTGTGAGGGGCAGGAGAGCCTGGGGAAGGTGGATTTGGCCCCAGTGCACTGGAGCCAGGTCCCCAAAGTGCCTGTTTTGTTGAGTGCAGTGATAAATGAAGAGAGCAGGCAGATGTGTTGTGCTGAGACAAGAATGACTCAGTTAGGTTGATGGGCTCAGGATCCTCAGCTCCTTAGTGCCACAGAGCTATCAGGTTAAAAACAAGAGCCTCTCTGGTGCAGAAGGGGCACAAGTGCTCGACGCCTCCCCTCCCTGTTTGTACCTTCCTGCCCGCAGTCCTCGGAAGCTGGCGGTTGGTGGGACTCATCCCACAAAAGGCCGTCCCCTTTGTGGCGGCTCTGTCACCAGCCAGAGCTGTCAGGTATGTCAGTCATGTTGCTTTGTGGCCATGTCACAGACACAATTGGCAAGATTAGGTGGCCACAAAGAGCCATGAATGAGGTGGTAATTGCGTTCAAGGGAAAAGAGAGTTAAAGAAAGAGAGACTTTCCTTTCTCACAGCCCCTGAAAGAAGTGACAGCTAATATTTTAAAGCTGGAACAAGATAATTGCAGTAAGAGATCATTGTGTGTTCTCTGACAAATGCTGCACTCTCACAATAATTATTCAAAGGCTCAGTTTGTGTTGTGGGCATCAGTCACGCATTTACAGTGAAACCATTTACATTTGCCATTTTGAAAAATTGGAATCCAGTCCCTGCCCTGTCTGAGCAGACCACACAGCTGAGCACCGCTGGGCTTGGCTCCGCCACAGGCCGGAGCAGCCCAGGGCGCACAGGCACAGAGCATCCCCTCCTTACAGGAGGGCACCTGTGCGGCCTCCACGCATCATTCTGTTGCCATTCTTGCCTTGATCAAAAAAGAAAACCCCATCATTTTGGAGTTGATAGGAAAAGGGAAAACAAAGAATTTTTAGAAAACCAGCATTCAGCCCACCTCAAGGAGAAAAACAATCAACCTCTTTTCTGGTGTAAAATTGGTAAAAATCAGTCATGGAAGGTGTCCAAACTGTTCATTATAGAAGCTCTTCCTGATTGTTCATTTTGACTAGAATTTGCTATTGTGTCTGGTGATTGGACTGTCACAGTGCTGGGCCAGGGTCGGGCTCAGTGCAGAGGGGCAGGAGCTAGGGCCATTCTCCCCTGCCACGCAGTCAGCACTCAGGTGGTCATCGGCCTTGGGCCAGGCAGAGGCATTCTGGTACCGATTAATTCCCTTCCGGATGCTGTTCCCTGTGGTAAAGATGGAAGAGAACCCGGACCACAGACCTGCCAGTCTTCATGAAGGCTATTCATCAGACAGTGTTTTCTTAGATTTTTAAATATCTTAAACTGATCCTTCTGGCACATTGAAGGCTGATGAAGTCCATGTCTCACATTTTCATTGCAAGCATTTATCAGTCCTTCAAAGTTTCTTTCTTTCTTTTTATAGAACTGGCACCTGTGAAGTTCCTAGTGACTAGACCCCTGTGAACTCCAAACCACACACAGACTCAATGCAGCCCTGTGAGCATGCAGCAAACCTCTCAGTCCAGCCTTTATGCTCCCGCAGGTCTTAAGACAAAAAACTACAGGGGTCCCATTTAGAGTGTACTAGCAGCTCAAATAGAAGGGGTAGCTTTTTTCGCTAAAGTATCCTCTTCTGAGCACACTGAAGCAATCCTGTTTGCTTCCACTCTCCGCCTAGAAAATGCCTCGAGGGACTCAGAGACCAGCCCCCACCCCAGTCTCTCACCACAAATTGAGGGGTCTCCTTTCAGGTTAGGGTGCCCTGCGTTTCTGCCTGGAAATGTCTTGACTTCCTCGACAGTCAAGGATTGAGGGCCTTGCATCCTTCTGTGGATTCTGTAACACCACACCTGAGATAACAGAAAAGCAAAAACCAAATCTACTACAACTTAAGCAAGAGCTCCTGAACCCAAACCTGTCCCACCTGGGGCGTGGCCTCGGCCACCTGGCGGTTGGGAGCCTGAGCTCACACAGGCTGTCCCATCTGCCGGAAGGAGGCCGGCGCCCAGCTGCGAGTGTCTGCAGGCCTAGGCAAGGCAGAGGTTCCCTCGGGGCTGCCCTCCCGCACATGGCTGAAGTCTGGGGCAAGGAAGGAAGGCGAGCCAGAGCTGGAAGAATCCTGAATGGGCCAACTAAAGTGACCCAGGGGACGCGAGAGCTTCCCCCAAGTGGAGAAGGGTGGTGGGGGGAAGAGCACCGGGTGTCACCACTCACCTCGCCCCTGCCACCCACCACCAGAGGCTGATTCGGGACGTGCTCTGCTTTGCACACCCTGAATTTTGAAGGAATGAATGAAAGGATACGCATCTTGTTTACTTCTTATTTTAGCCACAAGCACAAAATTCAATTCTCCTTTGGCTGCCACACTGGCTGAAGTAGTATTAGCAGGATGAAAATGTTTGCGAGGCTGCAGACCCAGGCCTAGAGAGGCTGCTAGACAGCTGGGAGGGTTTGGGGACTGCCCCTGCTTCCTGTCCCGGGAGGGAAGGAGCCCACTAGCCCCCTCTCCAAAGTGGGCATGGGAGGGTTCCCGGGAAGGACCATCGCTTCCAGGGCAGCAGAAGGACGCCGGCCAAACCCCTGTGAACTCACCACGTTGGCTTCAACCTCACCCCTTTCGGCCTCTCACCTCTGCCTTTATTCTTGCCTCTCTTTCTGCTCAAGATCTGTCTCCATCCCTGTCTCTCCTCCAAGAACACCCAGCACAGGACGGGCTAGTCCTGCCCCCAGGCCTGGGAGCCTTTCTTTTCACCTCCTCAGTTTCCCTGTCTCATCAGAGTACTTCCCTGTAGGCGGGGGTCATGTGATGACAGTGTTCAGAACAGGAGCCCAGGAAGGGTGGCTGTCCTGGGTGGCCCCAGCCCCTGAGGCCCTTGCTCTTGGACAGCCATCTCGGAGGGCAAGCTTACCATGAGGATCTGCCCCTAGGGAAGTGTGTTGTTGTTTTTGCCCATCAGTTGGTTTTGAGGGAGTTGGCTGGGGAGGGGCAGAAAGTGGGCCCCTGGAGGGTCTGCGGAAGGCGTCAAGGGACAGTCTGTGCCTGTGACTGCTGACTGCCTTTGGGAGGAGCTGCTAATGACCTTGCTTTGTGGGCAAGTTGTGCTCTAGGCAGAGCCCCTACTCTGTTGAGGAGGAATGCAGACTCGCCCCCTTCCCCACGCCTGCACCCACTGCGGGGCCACAGAAAATGGTGATAGTTTCTTGGCCAATGCTTGGCTCTCTGCAGGTGTCATCTCAGTGTTGTCGGACAGCTGCGTCTGGGGCGTCTCTCTCTGCGCACTAGGTGAGACCTCAACCTGGACAGGGGAGGGTTCTTGACTCTGATTGAGAAAGAATTCTCCAAGGGGTTGAAGGAATATAGGTAAAGTGAGAATTCATTAAAGCGAGAGTAGCAGTGAATGGCAGCAGCCCTGCCAGGAGAAGAGAGCAAGGAAGGAGCAAGGAAGGGCAGAGGGATGAAAGCAAAGCTCATTGAACTGCTTGGCATAGGGCAGATTCCTTGACAACTCCTGAAGCCACAGTCACCTGGTGTACAGTGTCTGCTTGAATCTGCAATGCATGGGAATGGAACCCCTACAATCCCAGCAGTTGGGGGAGCCACAGAGCACTGGATGGAGTGAGATTATGTTCTGAGAGCTTCCCAAAGGCAAAGAAAGGAGATTTTTGGGCAGGTTACTAAAGAGCATGATCATACAGCTGCAGTCCTGTCTGGGTCACCAGAAACTTGCAATCCCAAGAGATCTCAGTAGCTCTTCCCTGCTTTTCTGAAGTAGGAGAGAGTGAAGACGTGTTTACGTCCAGAAAGTTGAATGAAATAGCAAAGTGACAGAAGCATTTACCACCAGAGGTGGAAGTTGGAGCGTTCTTGTCTTTATCATGGAGAAGAGTTCAGAGACAACTGCAATTGGCTTATGCAACAGGAAAGTTTATTTGATATAAGACAGTACACATTCACACAGGAGTGTGGACAAGCCAAGAGAGAAGGCAGGGTGGGAGAGGGTGGCATAGGCTTGCTATGTGATCTCATGATGTCTGTCACTGGTGAGAGACATCATGTCATCATGCATAGTCAGTCCTTTAGATGTTCTGTAAGATAAACTTAACACAAGGAATTTCTTGATCCTGTTCTTAAGACAGTGGTTACCCTCAAGCAGTGGCAATATATTTAGGACTGCTGGCTCTGCCCTAAGTTAGCGTAGGCAATTGATTGATTACCATAAAACACATTAGGAATCTTACCTCCTAACTCCCTAGTTTTTATTTTTATTTTTATTTTTTAATATAATTTATTTTATTATCATTAATTTACAATTACATGTGCAATATTACGATTATTAAACTACCCCTTCATCAGGTCCCCCCCACCAACCCCATTACAGTCACTGTCCATCAGCGTAGTGAGATGCTATAGAATCACTACTTGTCTTCTCTGAGTTGTACTGCCCTCCCCGTGCCCCCCCAACATTACATTTGCTAATCGTAATGCCCCTTTTTCCCTCTTATCCCTCCCTTCCCGCCCATTTTCCCCAGTCCCTTTCCCTTTGGTAACTATTAGTCCGTTCTTGGGTTCTGTGAGTCTGCTGCTGTTTTGTTGCTTCAGTTTTTTTCTTTGTTCTTATACTCCACATATGAGTGAAATCATTTGATACTTGTCTTTTTCGGCTTGGCTTATTTCACTGAGCATAATACCCTCTAGCTCCATCCATGTTGTTGCAAATGGTAGGATTTGTTTTCTTCTTATGGCTGAATAATATTCCATTGTGTATATGTACCACATCTTCTTTATCCATTCATCTACTGATGGACACTTAGGTTGCTTCCATTTCTTGGCTATTGTAAATAGTGCTGCAATAAACATAGGGGTGCATCTGTCCTTTTCAAATTGGGCTGCTGCATTCTTAGGGTAAATTCCTAGGAGTGGAATTCCTGGGTCAAATGGTATTTCTATTTTGAGTCTTTTGAGGAACCTCCATACTGCTTTCCACAATGGTTGAACTAATTTGCAGTCCCACCAGCAGTGTAGGAGGGTTCCTTTTCTCCACATCCTCGCCAACATTTGTTGTTGTTTGTGTTTTGGATGTTGGCCATCCTCACTGGTGTGAGGTGATATCTCATTGTGGTTTTAATCTGCATTTCTCTGATGATTAGCGATGTGGAGCATCTTTTCATGTGCCTGTTGGCCATCTGAATTTCTTCTTTGGAGAAGTGTCTATTCATGTCCTCTGCCCATTTCTTAATTGGATTATTTGCTTTCTGTTTGTTAAGGTGCATGAGTTCTTTATATATTTTGGATGTCAACCCTTTATCAGATACGTTTTTTATGAATATATTCTCCCATACTGTAGGATGTCTTTTTGTTCTACTGATGGTGTCCTTTGCTGTACAGAAGCTTTTCAGCTTGATATAGTCCCACTTGTTCATTTTTGCTTTTGTTTCCCTAGCCCGGGGAGATATGTTCGTGAAGAAGTTGCTCATGTTTATGTCCAGGAGTATTTTGCCTATGTTTTTTTCTAAGAGTTTTATGGTTTCATGTCTTACATTCAAGTCTTTGATCCACCTTGAGTTTACCTTTGTGTATGGGGCTAGACAGTAGTCCAGTTTCATTCTCTTACATGTAGCTGTCCAGTTTTGCCAGCACCAGCTGCTGAACAGGCTGTCATCTCCCCATTGTATATCCAAGGCACTTTTATCAAATATTAATTGACTGTATATGTTTGGGTTAATGTTTGGATTTTCTATTCTGTTCCACTGGTCTGTGGGTCTGTTTTTGTGCCAATACCAAATTGTCTTGATTACTGTGGCTTTGTAGTAGAGCTTGAAGTCAGGGAGTGTAATTCCCCCTGTTTGATTCCTCCTTCTCAGGATTGCTTTGGCTATTCGGGGTCTTTTGTGGCTCCATATGAATTTTAGAATTATTTGTTCCAGTTCATTGAAGAAAGCTGTTGGTAGTTTGATAGGGATTGCATTGAATCTGTAGATTGCTTTAGGTAGTATAGCCATTTTGACAATATTGATTCTTCCTAGCCAAGAGCATGGGATGCTTTTCCATTTGTTAGTGTCCTCTTTAATTTCTCTTAGGAGTGTCTTGTAGTTTTCAGAGTACAGGTCTTTCACTTCCTTCGTTAGGTTTATTCCTAGGTATTTTATTCTTTTTGATGCAATTGTGAATGGAATTGTTTTTCTGATTTCTCTTTCTGTTAGTTCATCATTAGTGTATAGGAAAGCAACAGATTTCTGTGTGTTAATTTTGTATCCTGCAACTTTGCTGAATTCAGATATTAGTTCTAGTAGTTTTGGAATGGAATCTTTAGGGTTTTTTATGTACAGTATCATGTCATCTGCAAATAGTGACAATTTGACTTCTTCTTTACCAATCTGGATGCCTTGTATGTCTTTGTTTTGTCTGATTGCTGTGGCTAGGACCTCCAGTACTATGTTGAATAACAGTGGAGAGAGTGGGCATCCCTGTCTTGTTCCCGATCTTAGATGAAAAGCTTTCAGCGTCTCGCCGTTAAGTATGATGTTAGCTGTGGGTTTGTCATATATAGCCTTTATGATGTTGAGGTACTTGCCCTCTATACCCATTTTGTTGAGAGTTTTAATCAGGAATGGATGCTGAATTTTGTCAAATGCTTTTTCAGCATCTATGGAGATGATCATGTGGTTTTTGTTCTTCTTTTTGTTGATGTGGTGGATGATGTTGATGGATTTTCGAATGTTGTACCATCCTTGCATCCCTGGGATGAATCCCACTTGATCATGGTGTATGATCCTCTTGATGTATTTTTGAATTCGGTTTGCTAATATTTTGTTGAGTATTTTTGCATCTACGTTCATCAGGGATATTGGTCTGTAATTTTCTTTTTTGGTGAGGTCTTTGCCCGGTTTTGGTATTAGAGTGATGCTGGCTTCATAGAATGAGTTTGGAAGTATTCCCTCCTCTTCTATTTTTTGGAAAACTTTAAGGAGAATCGGTGTTATTTCTTCTCTATATGTCTGGTAGAATTCAGAATTGAATCCATCTGGTCTGGGGGTTTTGTTCTTTGGTAGTTTTTTGATTACCGATTCAATTTCATTGCTGGTGATCTGTCTGTTTAGTTTTTCTGTTT